>JAOEHX010018558.1:5930-16110 GCA_025448015.1 Bolborhynchus lineola | reverse complement strand
CATTTTCAGGTTATCAAGATGCTGAACGCACATAAAATGTATCATATTTTAAAAAATATTTATATTTTCAATTTCTACATAACTTGACGGTCCCAAAGCACTTCGGATAAGAATTGCATTTCGCTAACCTCCAATAAGCTAGGAAGAAATAAAGTGTTATGTTGGAGCACACACTTTCTGAGCTTCAAGTGACAAATTTCAGGCACCAGAAGGACTAATAAAGGATATAGCTCTTTTAGTACAACAACTGAAATCAATGAACAATGGTGGAAGAAACTATTAATGTCTGAATGAACAGTGCCTAGCAGAAACACAGCACAGAACTGTGCTCAGCTGCAGCAGCGGACAAAGCCAGCCACAGAGTAACACAAATCAGGGGGCAAACCTGTCATTAAACCTGGGCTGCAAAGTCCAAATAGTATACATCTGTGTAGACATGCAATCTCCATACCATTACCAATCATACTGAAATACAGCACACTATACCAAGAAATCTCTTGCTCCAGTCACAGAAGTAAGTTATCCCCAGCTTTGTTTTTTAATTTCTCCTGAAACAGGGAGAGTAACTGCACACTTCTACGTGTTTTATCTACCACAAAAAAAACCCAACCCAGTGTCACAGTGAAGGCAGCAAAAGGGGGATATATGCCTTTCTTTCAGTATCTCACTTGGGTTAAAGCAAAACTTGTTTGAAGAACTGATGAGGGATGCGTTACACTAATGACTCAGATCATGACCTGCAGATGAAGGGCAGGCTTTGTGTTTACTGCTCACACAATCAAGACACCTCCAGGTGAAGGAGGGGATAAGATCTGTAGATAGGTCATGTCTAAAATTACCTCAGGTTTACCTTCAGCTCCTGCAAGCTGGAGCACTAGGAAGTTACTTGTCTGCTAAAAATAAATAGGCATTCAACCACTTTAGCCCAACTATTAGTAATTGGTTGGACAATGCCTTTGATAGCTTCCCAGACATGTGTCAAGATTTGAAAGTCAAGGAAAGCTGGGAAGATGAATTAGACATTAGAATTGGGCTAAATTCCCTCCCACCCTGGATAAGTATTTGCATTAATGTCTGACAATCTGTTTTTCTAGAGTGAAGATAACAAACATCATCTTGAGAAACCAAAGAAAATCTTCACCCATACAACATGCAAGTACAAACAGCTTTTGTCAGGTAATTCACACATCCAAAGAATCATTATGGTCTCATACAAAAACCTTTTCCGGGAGGATCATTAACCAAATTCTGATTCAGAAAAGTTTTAAGAATATCTAAAGATATTAATTTATTCTTGCAATGGACCATACCAAAGTAACAACATATTCATACCAAGTTTTAGTCATATTTTCAAAAGTGATGTCTCGGGCATCTCCACTTAAAGCACTCTAATATATAGTAAAAAATACAACTGTCCATAAGGCAACCAATAACAGTTCCTTTAAAGATAAATCTAGCATTAATAAAAACACATCCTATTTTATAGTATCAGCCTTATTTCTTGGGAAACGTAAAATTCAAACAAGAGCTGTGAAATCAAATTAATGGTCTTTCCCAAGAATTACAGACAGCCATTCTTTCCATACAGCATTTCTGTCCCACAATCAGTAAACTCTTTGATAATGCACCTGCCATTCTTAATCAGAATCTGATCTAAAACATTATGTGCCCAAGATCAACTCTGCTTGTGTCTCAGATATTGTTTTGAACTGCTCCCTTTCAAGAAGCTAGTTGTATAACACAGTATATCTCTGTTCAGAAAGACAGCAATCTTTTTTAGCAACCAAATATACTTCACAGGAAGAGATTCAAGTCCTTTTTACCGCTGGTATGATTTAAAGATCTTAATTAACATCAGTTTTATTTCCCAAAGGATAACAGCTGCACTCAGTAACAAAGCATTTCTGGAGCACTCCACGAACTGAAAGCAGAACTGAACAGTATTACACGTACCCAGCGCAAAGCTTTCAAAAACCTTTAGGGGGAAAATAAAAATGAAAAAGCAGCTTTAATTGGGTAAGACTGAAGGGTGAGCAGGTCAGTAACTGCTCCATACACTAGAACACAGAGCTTGTACACACACAAATCACTGCAGAGACTCCTTCACAGCCCTGGAAACACTAACACTAGGCAGCACAAATTCTAATGATCTTGAGCTTGTTTTCTGGTTGGTTTTCATTAGAATTTATATCAAAGGGAAAACTATTCTTATTTAAACTTTTATATATATAAAAACAAGACCAGATTGTATTTCCTGACCCTACAGGGACTTCTATCTCCCAAGAAACGCTAAAAGAACGTGGCAAAAAAAACAACCAAAAAAAAAAAAAAGTCAGTGAAAATTATCGTGCAGTGTATATGCTGTGTATTTAGCTATATTGTGAAAAAGCTTAGGCAAACAACCCTTAATGGAAAACCAAACATGAGGAATAGATCTACTTCTAACCAGAATTTTTCAATAGAAGTTAACTGCATGGAGTTCTAGTGCACAGTTTCATATCCAGATAAGCACTACCATTTAAAAAAAAGTCTGAAGAGACTCATTTCTGTTGCTTTATTCCACTGAAATACCAAAACAAAAAGACAAATAATCAACTAAAATGCACAGTTTTTGCAGACACTTACTTGAATGGTGTGAAGAGAAATGACAGTGTAGTTTCCCTTTTCTGACTCATCTTAACCTGCATAAAAAAAGCATTAAACCATTATATGCAAATTGCAACAAAACTTAAAATTCTATCATGAATTAAACTAAAAAAAAAAAAAAAATAATCACAGAAGAGTTCTAAGACTTTGGAAAAGGAATGAAATCACACTGTCAATGTGTAGCTCCTCTGAGTTCCTGGAAACCCAGATCTGCCTTATAGTAGGTAAAATAAACCACTCCCCAGCCACTGATTTTCACAGAACTTTTACAGTTTGCAGAATAAAAGGAAGATATGGCTAGAAGTGCTACAAGACTTCAGTGATAGCCTCCATCAATGAAACTAGTATTACTTCTGCTGCAGTGTATTAGTTCCCACCTTTCATCATTGCTGAAGCAATACTGTTGAACTGATTAACCTGCACATAGATAAAAAATAGAAGGTTTTGATGCCATCAGTCACTTTGCCCAAGGCTCTTCAAAATATCTTTAAGGCTTCCTGCAGCAGCCTGATTTGTGTCTGACTGTCAACATAAAGTGACAGGAACTTCCTAAGCTCACTGCTCCCAAAACCTGGCAGCTTGAAGTAGCAACCTGCACATTTCATCCTATCTACCCAAGGCAACAGCCTCTCTGGGGAGTTACAAACTGTGGTCAGGTCAGTCCCCCACAGGAAAAGTGAAAACCCACTTGGCATGTCTAAGCCACTTCTGCTTCAGGAGAGAAGCACAAAGTAAACGCACACACGATCATTCCAAAACAATGCTAGAAACAAGCCAGCCAACAAGAAAGGAGATGATTTAGCACGACAAAAAAAGGAGAATAAAAAAAAACTTAAATGAAAGACCAAAACTTTTTCTTTTTTTTTTTTTTTTTTTTTTAAATAATCCCCAAGATACCAATTTAGCTGAAAAAGTCCTGAGTCACATCCTTAATTCTTAGAGCAGAGGCCTTCCATCTATGAAGGGTATGTCAGCATGCTTCAACTTCACATCTAGCCCACCAGTCACTTCCCCTGCTACTTGCCAGCTGTCCAGGATAGATTTGGAAGCAACTCTGCTGCTGACACTGCTATATGGTATCCACACACTTGGGAACATGTCATTCAAGGGACAGAAGGTGCTAATCTCTTGCAGGGGATCTCACACTATTTCATTGTTTCACTATTCCTGACAGAGCAACAGTTTTCATGTGGCTCAGCTTTGTGCCTGTGAAAGGATAGTTTTCCCCCAGAGTATTTCTACATCTTGCCAAAACTGTGATTTTTGGATTTTTGACTGTTTCTTATTCTATCATCTAGTGAAAAAGAACCCTTTTTTGTTTGAACCACATATGTGTTCTCATAATACAGTGATACTCAATGTTAGATGGGTCAAGACAGAGAAGCCACAGATGAATCCTTGCAAAGCAAAACAACAGATGCAACAGCATTTAGCTAAAGTTAGTTAGGCCACTAATTTTATTTATTTAATAGACAGGTGCCTGTTACCTTTATGACCTGTTTGTGTACTGATCCTTAGAGCTTTGCCTGCCAGCCCCTGTTGCAAAGGCACTATTTCCCTTTTTAGGTATCAGCACTCGGGCTCTACATACATACTGCAATAGGTTTACATTAACATCAGTATACATCTGCATTTATGTTAAGAATCAAGAAAAAAGTTACTCACTCTCCTTAAAAAAAAAAAAAAAAAATAAAAGGTTTTATTACAATCTTCCAAACGCCTTAAGAAATGTCTTGCAGCTAGTCAATCAACATCATCCAGTATGCGCATTCAATTTTAGTCCTTTGAATTACAGCATGCTATATACAGCATGTGTCCTGGCATAATTATTTTAAGCATAGCAACAGCTATTATTCAAAGAAATATTTTTTCTTTACCATATGTTTAGTTACCTTAAATTGCTCAACAATCTGAGCAGCATTGGTAAACATGCTCTCTGCTTTGAAATGAGCACTATTGTTCAGGTATTCCAGAGGCAGAGTTCCCTGGGGGAGAAAAATACATATATTCATTAAAAAAAAAAAAAAGCAGCAGCAGGAATTTCTGTAACTGAATTCTGAATTGAAATGAGCAGTAAGACTACTTCCAATCACTGCTGATATAACTACTGTAACTTCTTTGAAAATACTCTTCTCACATAATTTCTCAACATCACAGGTACTGTTTATAATAACCCAGCTCCTACAAGAATGCAAAAAAGGTAAGTAACATCAGTTGTTATTAAGCTATGTGCTACATAGAAATATAACTTCAACCTCTAATTAGAAGCCATTTTTTAAATGCCTCAAATTTTTCCATCCAATGACTCGCCTGGGCCTGGCTCACCCAATACTTGTGATGAGAAAACAAGCAATTGCCGCGCTACGCTATGCTGGGTAGCTTTCCTCCCATGACCAGCAATGAGTGCAAGACAGGGGAACAGAATATGGGACAGTGTCCAGAAGAAGTATTTCAAAATATGTGCTGTAAATAGGTGCTTTAAATGCGAAACAAGCAGCATGAAAGCATACAAACATAATGCCAACTGTGAGGTATTTATGAGACAACCTTTGTACTGTGTAATAATACGCAAAAGGAATTCAAAGAACAAAACATCTCACAGTGAGGGCACTCACTGTTCACTAAATTAGAGGAACAAGATAACATCTGAAGAAAGTACACTAGTTTAAACAAGAAATAATTAAACATTAAATTGCACGAACCAGCTTGTTTACAGGCTCAGCTTTCATGCTCAAAATTGCGTGTTATTCAAACCATACTGCATTTTTACCACCCCTAACAAACAAAGTAACAAAATACTTATATGTAGCTTGGGAGTATAAAGATGCAGATTATAAAAGATCAGCTGGCCTTTCCAATTGAAAGTAACATACAATATAAAACGATAGTTTACATGTTAAACTGAAGGCACATAAAGCTAAAACTACAAGCAGTCTCCACCTTTCCAAATATACAATCTTCTCCCTCACATGCCTCAAGTCTTGTCCACAGCACGTCCTCCTTTATACTGAATAGATTTCTGTAATACAGAAAAACATTGTACTACTTACCACAGAATTCAAGGGAAAAGGCACACCAATAAGAGAAGCCATCAGTGGTGCTACATCAGCCTGCACAAACAGAAGCATTCCCAATTTAAAACAACTTCAGCCACCAGGGTTAATAAATTCAGTTTAATTTCAACATATCTGCATTTGCAAAAGTAAAAGGTAGAATACTGGAAGTTGTAACACACAATTCTCCTTTACATTTTCTTTTTTTTTCAGTTGCCAGTAGTCATCACTGCATGATTAGATTCAAAATGTGAGGCTCCACTACTGATAAAGCTTAAAAAATACATTTAGTTTAAAAAGCAAATCTAAAGCCTCACAGTACTTACTCACAGTAATTCAGTACCTCCTTCAAGGCACTCAGAGAGGCATACCACTTTTTATGACTATTTATACCACAAAGAATTTCATATTTACAATTTAAAGCTGTAAAGTACACTGAATATACTGCTCTTCACAGCACTCCTTATCCTGTGTTTCCAGCATGCCAACTAGTTACCTTCTCCCCTTCAGAGAGGAATTCTGCACTTCTATTTGTGTCCAGTCAACCCTCAAAAAGGCCCTTCAATATAGGCCAAGACATCTCCTCAAATAAGTTACCAGCACCTTTTACTAGTGATAATAAACACTGCCTCTCACCAGGTTTATATCTTCTTTTAATAAAACTGTACATGAAAATTCTTTGTTTCTCCAACATAAACTGAAGAAAATACACTGAAACTACAAGCACTGCTCCAGCTTCAGATCTACAGTGCAAAAGCAGACTCCAAACCATTATTTGTAAAGGACAATATATATGTAATTGTAATAGCAATCAGAAGTCTAGTTTGCTATTTTTACAGTCCCACATGTACTACAGGACAAAAGCTCTGTCTCTGGGGACTCTACTACCCAGAACAAAGCAACACTCAAGACTCTTCTAAACGATCTCAAAATAACATTCCCATAGCTCCTACCCACTTTGAGAGGAAAACTGATCTCTAATTTTGTACTAGGGCTTTGCTGAAAGCAGCTGGTCCAGAACATTCCCAGCTTCAACCTTCTAGCACAAGATTATTTCCCTTGTTTGAGCAGGTTTGGAGTTTGTTATTCATATATTGGGTTTCACAGGATAACAAGAATTAAAAAGCAAACAAGCTTCAGGTGCATATATGCATATATGTTATCGTAATGATTTAAAAAAGTTTGGCTGATTTAGTATGAAAGGTTAAGTCATCCACTCTTTTCTTCCTTTACATTACAAATTATCTAAATTACTAAGTGGCTGGGCCATAATCACAGACCCTGCTGACAAAAGAAACCAAAATTTAACAGTATAACAAGAATTGGTTTTGAATCAGAAGTGAGAAAATAGATTAAAATAGATAGTTCTGAAAAATTAAACATATATATGGATAACTTCAATGTAGCAAAAAGCATAAAACATATGTTCACAAACTTGGGAATCACGGCCATGAGACCATGCTTCCCCTTTGTGTTTCACTGGGCACCTTTACAGGAGATACCAAAAGGTTTCAGCTCAGCTCCAGAACATGTTTGAAGTAGAAAGCAAAGTGAAAGCATCACAAGTTAATTTTAAAAGTTTGCAAAACCAAATCCCACTCTGAAAATATGTTAGATGCTATTCAAGTTACATTTGGATAACTGGCACGAAGTTTGACAAGTACCTGGCATATTGTGACACAATTTCTACAATGGCGTATGATCACAACTATAAATGATGGGATAATCCATCTTTAGAAGTTGTACATAGCTGCACATGTGCTAACAAACTATTTAAACATTTTCATATTAGGTTTGGTATGGAGGTAGCTCCTGCAACCCTTAACTTTTAAGTAACACATTCCAGGGAAATGCTACATCAGTTTGATCATTCATTGAAATTCTATTGATACCTGATTGACATCCAGCCTCTTCAAGTTCTCCAGTTTCCACTCTGCAAGACATAACAGAGCACATGAACAGCTAATCTACACAGATTTGAAAGGGGTAATTCAGTTGACATTGTCTTGTTGCCATTTTCTGTAAAGTGCTGTTGCTAAAAAAAATTATAATTTGGCTTTAGGATGCTAGCTCAAGAGGGGTTACAGATGAAACTCAACAGGCAGAAACAACAAAGAGCTTTAATTTCAGTTCACATTTTCTTTTATCCATCAGGATAAACTGCTGCTTGCAATTGTGACCCATATCAGCTGAACAAAGTCCAAGGTTTTTGTTTTTTTTCAGCACAGTACAGAAAGTGATGTATTACCTCCTGTGCCAACAAGACTCAAATTCAGGTTTAGAAGAAGGGCTTTTAAATCTTTTCAGTAGTTTTTTAAAAAGGCTAACCCAAGGTCCCAGATGTACTGGTACATACTGGTATAAACATACTTCATGTCTGCCATAAGCAGTACCAGCCGAGAGCAAGCTCAAGGGAAAAAATTCAATGATTTAGTAGTCAGAACAACTACAATGAAGGCAGAGACAAAGCCAAATGTACAAGCCCCTAAAGCTGTGGTGCATCATACAAAAAGCTGGTTCAAAACTGTATTTTCCTGCATGTTGTTTAAATAATCCTTCTAACATGTTGTGCAGGCCATAGGATAAACAGAACAGCAGCTGCTACTGGTGGCTGATGCATTTATTACTTCCTCCTTAGCCTGAGCTTTATTTTCATATTAATATCCTATAATGATTTCTTATATTGATGGATGCCTTCTTTTAAATATGACTGTGTATGTGTAGTGTAATTCACACAAGCATGCATAAAATCCTCTAGAAGAATCTCACACTTCACAAAGCCATATTAGAATTATAACTAACTGTGTGATATTTTAATGGGGAAAGGAGTACTTTGCAACATGCTTTTTGATTCAGTCTTTGTAAATCAAAAATTGGAACAAGCGTTTTTCCAGAACCCTTTTAGGGTGTATTTTTGCATAGGAACCGCAGGAAAAGGGAATTAATAAGTGGCCTTTAAATATTTTTACTATGTCTCAGGAGAGAGTATTTGTAACAAAACATGCTTAGTGTAAGTTACTGTATCAATAAATGTGTTCCCTTATTTGGCATATGGACAATGAGAGCAGTTTTGCTTATTACAACTGATGTCAAATGTACTTGGCCAGATTATTTTTCCAGTAGTAAAACTGAATAGCAAATTGCAGTGTGCCATTTTGCATCAAAGTGCGAAGAGCTGTTTCCACTTGCGTACACATCTATGTATATTGTACAAAATTAGCTTAGAGCTTAAAAAGTCTGTTTGTAGATACATACAATCTTCAAATTCTGCTTTGTCACACATTCATTTTACTTGCCCAGGTTTTGGGTTCAGACTGTATAAAAATACTAGGGGTTTTGTGTATTTGGAGATTTCAGCATTTTTAAATCATATGCAAAGAATTATAATTTGGGACTCCTTGTTAATATTTGCATATAAAATATTAGAAACATTCCTTCACTAGAACGCTGTAATTTCTGACACTAGAAGGGAATGATTTCTAATCAGACTATTACACTGTGAGTATCTTAAGTGCACCTTTTTAGTATTTCACTGTCCCCAAATGTTTTGTACTGAAAACTCCATTGAGCCTTGTAGTAGACATATAATGCTTTAAAAAACTACTGATGCATAGGATGACCTGCCCTCAAATCTGGTCCAAACATCTTTAATTTCCTCTCTGCCACACTTGCTTACAGATACCGTAATTCATGGAGAGGTTACGTTTTCACTTGGCTTTTGTACTGCCTGGTCTGTATACTCTTCACTGCTCATAGCCATTGAGCTGCTGATCAGAGTGACACCTTTGCTTATTGTGTGTGTTCTTTTTTTAAAGCCATTTGAGGACTAATGTGCTAATACTCATGCGACACATTGTTCTTTGTTACAGAACATATGGCTTTACTTGTCTCTCATAGAGTTGATCATAAATAAGTGTTTAGCAAGTATTTCTGTAATGTAACTGATTTTTGAAACTATTAAGTTTTAGACAGGTAGTTGAACAACTACCATAGGCTTTAGATACTAAGTAACATTTTGCACATCTGCTTATAATACTTTGAATTCATAGAAGAAATATAAAATGGTATTTTTCTTTGATTTTACAGAATAAATAGGTAATAAGATGTAGAATCATGGAATAGTTAGGGTTGGAAAGGACCTTAAGATCATATAGTTCGAACTCCCCTGCCGTGACACCTCACACTAAACCATGTCACCCAAGGCTCTGTCCAACCTGGCCTTGAGCACCACCAGGGGTGGAGTGTTCACAACTTCCCTGGGCAGTCTATTCCACTGCCTCACCACCCTTACAGTAAAGAACTTCTTCCTTGTATACAATCTAAACTTCTCCTGTTTAAGTTTGAACCCATTGCTACTTGTCCTGTCACTACAGTCCCTAATGAAGAGTCCCTCCCCAGCATTCTTATAGCCCCCTTCAGATACTGGAAGGCTGCTATGAGGTCTCCACACAGCCTTCTCTTCTCCAGGCTGAACAGCCCCA
>JAOEHX010018556.1:31381-48753 GCA_025448015.1 Bolborhynchus lineola | reverse complement strand
TATCTGTATAAAATGCAGACATTAGAACGGTTTCAAGTTCAAGGCTACAAGACAAATAATCTTCTGTGGCAGCTACTTGCTCCCCTTGGGTTTTATTTTTTTCTGGACTGAGAACTGGGCTCAGGGAACCCCATTAACCAATGCCCCTTCAGCTTGAAAAGTAGATTTTCTGTTCAGATTTTCCCTCCTGTCCCACCATAACCTGCTCTTTCCCGGGAAGCCCATGCTGGATGACAGACTTCAGGATTACTGGTGTAACTCACTCGGCCACAGTTTCTTGCCTGCAGCCCATTCAGTGTCACACAAGGGTCTGGCATTTGTGTCAAGAGAGATAAAAGCTGTTTGAATGATGTGAAATTACAGGTGTTGCTCAGTCCTGCAATTCATAAGCTGAGCCAAATAATTTTACTGCCTTTTCCTGAGAACAGAGACAAGAAGGGGGACAGGAGGTAATTGTGTTGTCATCTACTGCAGTAACATTACACAGGGCTTTACCCTAATTTAAATCACACTGATGTGAGGGACAGTGCTGTCTTTGATTTACTGAAGTGGGTGAACATTGAAAGACTCTCAGAGCCTCCTGTAACACCCTGCTTCATGTGGATGATCTCCTTCAGACAGCGGAGAGGAGCCTCCCCTTTCTCATGACATACCACTCAGTACAAAAACGCTCCAAACAAAACTAGCAAAGCTCCGAAAACAAATGCTTCTCCTCTCATCAAATGGCATTTCAAAAGGGCAAGGTTATTAAATGATGAAGATGGACATCCTTCCCTTCCACCTCCTTCAGTACACAACATCGGCTGAGGCATGATGTGCAAAGGGAGCTGCTGCCCCCCTGCTGCATTTGCTGCAGGAGCTGGGAGGGTGCAGAGTTCCAGCACTATGTGGTAGAGCCTGTCAAGGCCACACACTGAACTCAGCAGACTAAAGTAAATATTGAGCAGCTGCTCTTTCAGGCAGCTTGTTCACCCTGTGCAGGACAGGAGTCAGGGATCCAGAGGAGAGGTAGTCTGTGGTTGTGGCAGTAATACAGGCGTAGAAGAGAAGGAGTTGCAGGTCCTGGTACCATCTTCTGCACTTTCTCTCTTCAGGTGCCTGTATCGTACCCTTAAAGAGTCCTGAATGTGTACTGTGGTTGGTTCTGAAAAAAAAAGTTCCCTCTGGCGTGTCTTTGTCACTGCTAACATAGAGCATAGTGCTGCCAAAAGCCCTGATTTCATCACTCTGCCATATCACATCCATGTGCCACATTTTTCCTTCCGAGCTGTGTGACTCCACTCTCTCTTCCTAGAGCTTGTGCTGATTTCCATATCTAATCCTATTGCATGGACCTCTGACTTAATCCTACCCTTGCCTGCTCAATACTGACAGCCATAAAAGACTGATCAGGGCTTAAATTGCCTCGTTCCTTCATGAACAAGCATTGCACTGAACTGTTCAAGCCATCCCTTGACAAACTCCTCCTGTGGACCAGCATACACTTACACCTGTCAGGCAAGCTAAAGCAAAGAGCAAAACAAACCAGGGATGAGGAAACATTCAGCCTATCACTTCGCCTTCTTGCTCACACTTCTGCCAATATCAGAAGAGAAATGGGCCAAAGCTTGGTGTTTTTTAATGTGAATGAGGCACTTTTCTCACTACGGGAGAGGGAGCTGATCAGACAAGCTCTGCTATTCTTAATTCTGGCAAACAACAGAGCTGTATGTTATCAACCCCTGCCTCAGGCAAGGCCAGCTTAGATCAAGCAGGAAACCAAATGTTGATGTTTCAGAGATTTCTTAGCTCTGAGATACTCTAATACACTGAAATATTTGTGCCAGAGAAATGAGGCTCAATGCACTCGCTATTTTCTCACACTGTTTGAACACCCACAAGGGGTTTCCATGAATGCCTGCCTGAAAATAGGCAGGGGGTTGCTGGTGCCATAACTGCCTTTAAATGGTTGCATTGCTTTTTTACTGGATTATCATTAAAAGCCCAAATATAAGCTTTCTGTTGGATTCTTCAGTGTAATTAGATGTTAGAAGACATGTAAATGCAAATGTGCCAGGGCAGAAGCTAGCTCAATCCATCATTAATGAGCAGGCAACAGTGACACTTTGTCATCTCTGGATTGCGTAGAGTTACCACATGAGCCCTAAGCTGGAGTTTGGGGTTGCCAATGAGCACAGATCTATTTAAGGTCACTTAGGACAGGAACTGAACAAAGGATTAATATGAGTCTGACAAAAACAATGTTTGAAAATATATTTATTGCGGCAGATTTCATGAGTGGTAGTTTTGCTCCATTCAAGTTGAATGATAGCGTTCAGTGTGTGCACTTACTCATCCTGACAGCTAACAAGATAAACATGTCAGCATGTGATTTGCCAAATATCTTCCTGTGGAATTCAGGCAGGACTTGCCAGCAGAGCTGGCTTTTGAGCAGAGAGACTGAGGCATTCGAATATACACACATGAGCCATGCACAGCAAGCAAAACCCACTCCCAGTCTGCTAAGGAACCTTTCCACCGTGGCAGCTAAAGCTTAGGTTCGATGGCACTGTTCAGCTCAACAGATGATGCTCTCTCCTGACCTTGTAGTAAATCTCCAGAGATCCTGTTTTTGTGGCGCAGGATAATTGCTAGGGGAAGGTCTGATATTCATCCAAGCTGAATAGGTGCAAGGAGCTGGGCAATGTTTGTCAGGCCTTGGCTGCAATGAAGGCAAAGGGCAGTACTAGCAGGCCCCAAATTGGCTTTTCCTTTCATTGTGGGGTAATTCTTCCCAGAGACTGAGCTCATGACCTTTACCATAGTGAGTTTTATTTACAGATTGGGAAATGGCAGGGTGTCCTTTAAGATGAAAGGAATCAAAACACAAGGGAAAAAGAAAGATTTTGCAGAAGCATAAGATCTGACTGGAGAACTGTTTAGAGAAGTTTGTATAAACAGACCTGCTAGGCTGATATCTCACATTTTAGCCACAGCTTCTTGGAGCCTTTAGCTAGATAATGAAGGGATTTTTAGGCTTTGGACTCCCTGGTGCATCTGTCTTTTAATAACATTGCACCTATTTCCTCATGTGTTTGCAGCTGACTCCAGTGTAATTTTTCCCTGCCTTCCCTGTTTTATGTTCCCTCTTTGTCCTCTGACTAGTCACCAGCCAGTAACAGCCACTGCTTTTTTGTCTTGAAGGTGCTCAGGTGCATTTTGTAGCCTCTGGGCCTCACCCAGATGTCTATTCCCTTCTATGAAAGAGGATTAATTGCTACGTTGCTAATAATAGCCCCTTCATGAGCTTTGTAGCAAAGGCTGAAATGTCTCCAGAAAGGCAAAAGTAAAGGTCTGATATGAGAAGATCTCCTGCTGCATCAGGCTGTGATGGAGAAAGGGGACCTTTCTCTCAGGCTCTCTCCTAAGAACAGTGCCTGGATGGTGGGCAAATCACTGGCTTTCTCCTTCATGGCTTGCCCTCACAGCAACTCCAGCTGGTGTCTCCAGCTGAGGGAGAAGGGGATCAAGGTTAGTCACCTGCTTAAGGCCACACAGGCAAGGATGGAGCAGAAGTGAACAGGGCTGTGCTGGCCACCTGGCTGAGCTCCCCACCTACATCTCCCTCTAGCTCTTGTGGCTTGTCCATATCTCACTACTTATCTGTCAAGGAAATATGAGATACTTGGGTACTTAATGAGTCAGTGAAACAAAAACGTAGCCTGTTTATAAGGATCTCCTGGTTCCCAGCAGTTTTTGGCTTAGCTTGCTTCTGAAATACTTCATCAGCATTTTAGTGGAAGATGCCTTTCAAAGGAGATCACACCCTCCAACACTTGTAAGAGTCTTAAAAAGACACACATCTTTCTTTCCTTGCTTGTACAGCCTTGATGCACTCCACCCATCATTTCAAGTATTTGCCCCCCATACCCCAAAGCCACATCCCACACCCTGGCCCAGCTTTGCTGTGGCTGTGCTGTGAGTGCCCCTGCAATGTCCTGGAGGCCAAACCCAACTCATTGTCTTCACCACACTCCTGAGGGTGTCATGACAGAGTCTGCCCTTTTGGGCTCCTCTTTGCTTACTGCCTGCAAGAAAATCTCCCCCTTCACCACCGCACAGGAGGCTCGGGTGATGCTTGCTCCACAGAAGTGATGTGTGAGCCTCCTCAGTGGAGTTCAGTCCACAAACCAGAAAATCCTGGAACTGGACAGCTCAGCAAGATTGCCCACCATCCCTTAGTGTTGACCTTGATTAACCAGAAGACAGCAAATAGAAGTACTCCAACAGCAGCTAGGTTTTGCAGATTGACCGTTCTTCAGGCTGTACTGGCACCTCTGTTTCCTGTTGATTCATCCTTGCCTCCCCTTCCCATTCCTCTGACGGTCCCAAATGCTGATAAACTGCAGTGTGTGTAGGTGCATGGTCCCATAAAACAAACAGGAAGAGCTGTCTTATCTCAAAACCAGGCACTGGTTAGCCTGGTCTTCAGTACATGTTAGAAACCCAGTTCAGAGCAGGTAGTCTCATCTCAGAATGCCACATTTGCTCCTCTCTGGTGGGCAGAATGGCCTCTGTGGGTGGAAGGTTTCAGACATTTGGCCTGCTCTTGCTCTACAGGTCTCCTTTCCTGGCACTCCTGAGACTGCATACTGGTGGAGCCATCATGCTGTGAGAGAGTGGCTTCTCCCTTCTCCTCTTGGCCTGCTGCTGGTTGGAAACAAGTGAGAGCTACAGCCTTGAGCATTGTCTTTGGTCAGTCAGTGGAAACAGAAGGTCTTAGTGATGACTGAGCCCCTCAGGCCCTGCCTTGGACCACCCATAAGACCAACATCAGCAAAATGTCGTAAGATCCCAGGAACCCAAGCAATGGAAACATTTTGGGGTACAGGCAGGAGCACAAGACTTCCCTACGAGCTCCAAGGTGTTTTGGATGTGCTTTTTGGGGGTATTCTTATTGATTGGGAATTCATTTAGTTGGAAACTGGCCCAAAAGTCCACAAAGGGGGATCATGGTGACCCTGAGGACCTTGGGACCTTCTAGTGGTCCAGCTCTCGCCCTTGTCTGGATGCTGCTCTCCCAGGGCTGGTGTGAGCGCCTTTCCTTCACACAGGAGGAGCACCAGGGCGTTTTGAATTGTGAGAACGTTTGCAAACCTGCAGGAACACAAGAGTGCAGACAGCGATGGGGAGAGGACTGCAAAAGCCATTGCCTGAGACAGGGCTAACAACCACTTTTAAGGTTCAGGTAGAGGTGGGTGTTGCTGAGGTCCTGCTTTCACTTCCTGTGCCAAGAGAGACTCGGGAAGGAAAGCGCTGAGGAGTAGGGCTTTGCAGCATGCTTGTGGGCTTGGTGGTACCTGTAAGTGTGGACACTGCAGAGCCTCACTTGGGTATGACCTAGTTCAGTACTCCAGGCACGATCCTTGCTCATAAATCTCTTCCTCAGCTTGCTCCAGTAGTTGTATACAAGGTGTCCACATCCCAGAGCAGCTCTGGGTGAAGGCTTTGTCTCTCCCTGCTGGTGGCAGTGGTGGTAAGAACAGCCCTTCAGAGACAGAGGTAGTGCCCAACACCCCTGCAGGGGATGGGAAGACAGTTTTATGTCCCTTCCCCATTTGTCCCCTAGGATAAATCAACACTGTGGTTTTTCATTTGATCCACTGATATTCTGAAGGAATTTACGCAGCCTTTAATATGGGTTGTTTCCCTGAGTTAAACTGAAAAGGTCTATAAACTGAGGCTACGCTTAAACCAGATATTGATAAGCTGCAATGGAGTTCTATGGAGCACTCCATGGCTTGCGTAAAGGGCACAGACTCTTCAAAAAAACCCCATCCTTCAAATGGTTTGTGCCAGCAAATATTTGGTGTGACCTGAGCATGCAGGTGTTCAGCCCCAGTACAGTGCAGGAGGGTTCAGAGCTCTCCCCTAATGCTTGCACAGAGGTGGAACCCAAGAAAAGAGGAGAGATGTGCAGAAGGTTTGACAGTGGTTTTAGGTGGTTTTTATCCAGACACAATAGATGATTCACTCGATACCAAGCAAAGTTAACAGGAATAGCTCAAAGTTTGTGGCTGCTCAGGCATGGGAGAACCAGCCATCAGCTCCTATTGCACTGCACTCAGATCCGCCTCACAGCTCAGCGAGGCAGGCAGTAACACACCTTGTAATAACAGCCTGCAAACAAGCAGCGCAGGATGACAAACAGGGAAAAGTATAGCCTATCAGAAACAACTCAAATCGCAGCCATAAATATGATTGAGATGTAGTTTAAAATTCAGAGATTTATCATAACTCTAAATGGACTGGTAATGTGCTGTATTATATTTTTGATTTTTCAATAATGTAATTTAATGTGAGGCTATATTTCAGTATTTCAAGACACTGTCAGAAGGCTGAGCTGAATAAAGGAAGAAACAATACAATGGCAAATTTCAAACATCTAAAAAGAAAACACCACACATCAATATGTAAAAAAAAAGTTTGAAAATGCAAGTTATCTCCTGATGCATTAGAATAGGTAGTATCAGAGGAGCTTTATCTTTCAACTTTCTCCTCTACTTTCTCATTGTTTGAAAAGTTAGTGAGAACAAAATGAAAGAGAACAGAATCTCATAGTCCAAAGATTTACTCTGCCATATCCAATGACTGAAGAAAGACATGGGAAAAAAGGAAAGAATAAAACCCATTGAAGTCTCAAATTCGAAAATACCTAAATGCCTCTTTGGGGGGATTCCCCTTCCCTCCCAAACTGTAGAATGAAATTAATTCTTTTCATAAATGTCACTCCTTCTTTGTGGAAAAAAAAAAAAAAAAAAAAAGAAAATGATTAATGCAGAAAATTTCCACTGGGTTCAGTTGGAACATCTTTGCTATTTGTAGTGGTATGTAATCAAACTGCATTCTTACATCCTTTTATGGATATTTATGTCATATAGAGTATGCAACCTTGAACTTAGACATTCACATCCAAGAACATGAGCTGAATTTATTTTACATCATGTAGGGACATTTCACTAAGGCCATTAAAAAAAAAAAAAAAGGGGAGAGAAAAAAAGGAATGTCCTGACCAAAAAACCAGAACTGGTTATGGAGACCCCGCTGAAGTTACAAATTTAAAAGAATTCGTATGGGTGGAAAGTAGCACAGCCCAGGAAAAGGAGATGATGAACCCCTACAATTCATGAAAATGGGGCTATTTTACAGGAAATTTGTTCCACATCAATTTCCCTTTACACACATGTACCCTTTGAGTCAGGAAGTACAAAGTGTGAAGCTTACACTGAGATTTTTTTTCCACTCATCACTCCTAAAACAGTGCTCATATCGATGACATTTGAAATTTCTAATAGATATTCTTTGTGTGTTTGTTAAAAGCAAAAATAAATAGGGGATGTTTAACTGTCTCTAATTATGAAGTTTCAGTTCCAAAACCCAAGGTCTGATGCTAAGGTTGGGCTGAGATGCCACTAAATTTAGTGGAATATTTGGCTAAGTGAAAAACCCAGGGCTAGCTCCTGGAGGCCAGGTACAAACTGGGAGCTTAGTTTACATCACATCTGTTTATTTACAGGTATGGCCAACAGTATATGCAACCCTGTTTGGACAGGGGACAGGGGTTGCCTCATATAGTAAGCATACAAAGCACAGGTCCAGGATGATTATTTGAGTTGAAAGGGTGTTTTCTTGCTTTCACAACTTTAATATTGCTAGTGCTGCTTTTTCTGCATGGCATTTACACACACAAACATACACAGACCAGAGAACTGTATCAGAGAACTCAGTTTTACTGGTGACTCACAGGTACCTACATGAATTACAGCTTATTACAATAATTAGAACCTGCAGATCTACTCTAATTTTGAGTGCAGGTGTGGGAAGGAGATGAAAGGTTGTTCTTTCAAATTACTTTACCTTTCACTGAATTTTGGCAGGAGTGGTATGAAAAGAAAAGACTGGGTTAATTCTGCCAAGAGTTTTAATACCATCCCTAATTCAATTAATGTGTTAGATCTGTGAAAAATAAACAATATTGTCAGAAGTTCGAAAGGGTGAATGGGGAAAGAAATATTTACCGGGTCAGCCGCTTGGCATTCTTAACTGTGAAATAAGCCACAGCCTGTCAACCAAAAATATGCACCCTGTACACCAAATTCCAGCTGATTTTTAACATTCTGCATTATTAACAAACTCCAGATCCATTTACTTAATCATAATTAATACTGCTTGTTCCTTCTCTAAAATATTTATTAATTTGGCAGTTACTGCTTTGATTTGCGTGCACATGTAAAACATCACATCTTACATCTCCAATAAGATCTACCTGTATTTCCAGCAACTACACAGGTCAAGCAAAGTTTTGTTGTATCTTCAGTTACTTCTCAAATAAATTGAAACCTTGGAGTTGTTTTTAAATGTGTAGGCAATCAAAATTTTGGATATTGAGGTAACCTGAATTCTAGGAGATTGCATTAAGGAAAGATACTTTACTTCAGAATCATTAATAGCTGCTGACAATGTGATAATTCTTTGACATGGTGAGATTTAGGCCTCTCTCAGTGAAAGGTAACAAAGCTGCTTAGTGGTATCTGCTCTGTTGCTTCTCTGAAGTGCTGCAAAAGAAACTGAACGAAGTAAAATCCCTGCAATTTTCACAGCAATTTTTCGGAGTGAGTACAATAAGAATGAAAAATTGAGGAGTTACTTTTATGAAACACAGAGATCAGTTCTCATTGCAGCCTGTTTTGGCTCTTTTTGCCAGCAGTGACCAACTGTCCTTCAAGCTGATATTTATATGTCCGTTAATGACTTTGATCTAAGAAAAAGCCAAACACAGAAGGTGGAATTTTCGTCCTTCTCATTTGTATGTGGGAAACCACTCAAACATGGTGCTGGCCCAGCTGAACACAGGGATGCTGCTGAAGGCTCTGCCATGCTCTGTAGCTCTTTCCTGCTCACACTGGGAACAACAAAGACAGAAAAGCTCCTAAAGCACAGCTCTATTTACCCCAAACCAGGAGTCTGTAGCTTTGGGGAGCTAAAAGAACTGGCAATATAAACTCAGTTCTCTCTCCCCATTTAGACTCCTTTTCACAATGTTTGTCCCCCCCAGTCTGCTTCTTCCAGGAATGTTTCTCAATGTTTTCTATATTGCCTTCTACATACAGAAAAAAGTTTACTAAGTCGATCAAAACAGCAACTACACTGCTTCAACTACGTCCTTCCTATACATTAAATAAAAAAGGGAAAAAAAAAAAGGTTTTTTGAATGCTTTTAAATTAAAGAAAATTGTGCAATTAGTAATTTCCAGAAAGGTGTGATGTGATTTTTGTTAGACTTCAGATCCCCTCCATACATGTACCAGTAAATGTACATAAGGAGTGTGTCCCTAGATGTCTTGTTTGTACACCTTTTATCACAGAATCAAAACCATCATCATCTTTGTAGCATTAATTTGTAAGCAAGATCTGTATTTTCCATTTAATATGTCTGATACAACAAACCCACACCTTACAACATTGCCTTACAAATAGAGAGTACTTTTATATTTTGCTATATACTTCATTAGCACTGAGGTAACAGAACTAAATAGGCTTCTATTTACATGGTTCTCAGGGTCCGGTTCTTCTCCCATCCTGGTATAACCTGCAAAACACTTTTACATCCAAGTCTTTCTAATCTAGTGGCAGAGAAGGTTTATTTGCTTTAATATAATGAGAGTCATTCCTGAAGACCACGCACAATTTTTTTCTATTAAAAAAACAAAGCAGTAAACAAATATTAGCCGTAAGTAACCACTTTGACTCACTTCCATTTCTGTGTGTACAAAACTGCAGAGTTCCTTACCAGTGCTGGAGAAGAAACCATGCCAAGGAGTAGTGTTTAGATTACAGATGGGTAGGTCAGGGTGGTCTCTCACAAGTTCACTTTACACTAACTCTTTACCAGCTGATCAGTCACAGCGATGACACAGGTTATCTCGGGACTAGGGTAAAGACCGACTGCTGTCACTACACCCTTGCGTGGAGCCAAAGCAGCAGCAGCAGCAGCTCGCCTGCTGGAAAACGAGTCCCTTGGCCAGAAGCCCACAAACTCATGTGTAGCAGCCCTTGTGCATTATGGCAGTGGGCCCGTGGTGACAAACTGCATTTGTACTCAGTAGGTTCTTCAGAAAGTTCCCATTTTCAGCGCTGCCCAGGCACTGCAGTCATGAGAGCACAAGTGCTGAAGCCCTGCTTTACCAGAGCATCCAACAAGTCACTTGGATACTGTTGATGTCCAGGATACCTAGACGACACACTTGGAAATGATCCCCTCTTATCCACCTTCACTTTATTTGTTGGGACAGAACTTAGATGAATTGGATGAAGAAACAATGCTGGAATCAACTTTTCTCATTTCAGGAACAACGAAGGCCATGGGCACCCACAGCAGTGGTCATTTCTTAGCGCTGTCAAGGACAGTTTCAAATTGCTTTTTTTCCACAGTATAGTTGTTCCAACCTTATCAAACAGTGCAGATCAAACGCAAGCATGTCCACCCATGAATGGGCAGCCAGTGCCACCAACCGTGCATGCATCACCAGTGAGTAGCCTTAGGTCTTATCAGCAACAGAAAGTTGCACCACTAACCAAAAATTTGCTTTGTAAATAAGTGCAAAATCATGGGTAAACACTAATTTCAGGCATGGGTGGCTGCTCTCAGTGGTGTAAGTTGATACAACTCACTCAGGTTTCAATTTCAGAGACATTAGTATGATTTTGCATCACTTTCTATAAATCAGTGTGATTTGAGTGTTACACAGCACTGGTGCAGGATCTTGTGTGGAGAAGGCCTAATGTGGTACATATTTGAACTTGGGAACAAGTGGAACTAGCCTACTGTGTGCATTGAAAATCCGCGTCTGGTTTTATTGCATTATCAGCTTTATGCATTCCATAAAATACAGTACAGGGTCTTCTCAATGAAACCTGAAATTGCATTGAATGTGCCTGGCTTTGTGCCTTAACATGTATTTCATTACCCTAAGCTTCCTAGGCCTTCACATGAAATTATATCTACATATAGCAACAACCTACATTCACTGAGGAACTTTGTTTTTCCACCATATCTTCTCCATGAAGCCAAGAAAAACAGCACAGTCTTATATAGGGACATCTCCAAGGACAGGCTCTTCTCTGGGTTTGTTTCTCATTTTTAATTTTTATATTTACTTCTTTTCCCCTAATTCACAGTCAGTATTAAAGGGATATTTGCAGGCTGTCACCATTTGAACCCAAAGGAATCAACATGGAGCAGAGAAATTTGCAAAAACCCTCTGTAAAAGGAATCTCCAAGAGCTTTGCCAGGTGCTAGTGAAAACATGCTATGCTGCACCAGAACAAAACACCATAAAGTTGCATAAATACACTACAGTTCATATCAAATGTTCATAAGGTTTTACGGAAGGTGGAAATAGAAAGGAGTTTCAATATAAACAGCTTGAACCACAGAGGCTGCCTGTGTTTGAAGGTAAACAGATAGCTACTTGAACCAGGAAAGGAAAATACTTCAAAGTCTCAATATACAGTTGGGCTTTTGTTGTTGGTTTTGTGTTAAATGTTTGTTTGGTCTGAGGTCTTGTTGGACTTTAGTAGCCAGGTCTAGGAAATGGGAAAAGGTTGGAAATGAAAGACTTTTAACAATACAATGAAAAACAATCTGTAGCATTCACAGGAGGTTTGCCTTTGTGCCGGGCACAGTCCTTTCATTTCACATATTACAAAGGAAAGACAGTAGTGACTTTTTCTCAAGACCCAATGAAATGGACTGTCCCTCTGCAACCAGTCGGGGAGAGAATGCAACTTTCTGTGAAGTAGTTCCAAAGATATAGTTACTTTGAGGGAATGATTTTCAATTTCTTGTGAAAGCTCTTGTTTTGCAGAAATTAGAGTGTTGTAACACATTGCTTTGCTTCACAGAAGTTTTGATCATCTTTCTCCCCAGACACAAAGTGCCCAGGACACGAATGCTTGAATTCTTGCAGGCATACAAGCTTACATTATATTACACCAAATTTAATGGCTTTACATTGGCTTCCAGGAAAATCGTGTGTCGATTTTGAAGTTCTCTTTATTAACTGCCATTAAGAGACTTTCAGAGGACTTGCTACATCATAGCTGTCTGATCTTTTTTTCTCTTTATTAACCACACCATTATTTAAAATGCCGATTGGCTGGCTATTTAATTTGACCTGAATTTATGGACCCCCACAACATTAAGGGAAGATTTGTTATAAGATGTATCTCCAGACAAATGGAGTAATGAGAAAAAATACACCTTCCTTTTATCTCACAGAACTACACCTTCCTCCTGCTGGGAAATGTCTTACTTCATCTGTGCAGTATCTTTGGCTTCAATCATGTACAAAAACATGCAATAATTTTTTCTAAAGTGTAGAAAAAAATCTTTGGTAGACTTTTATTCCTGTTGTTTACATTAATGTTTTAGACAACAACCTATGATATTAGATGGCAACCTTACATAAAATCCTTTATGGGGAAGGGAGGCAAGCCTGGACATTTTAGAACATCCTTTACAGAGAAAGGTGAGGCCTAAATGCCCTTTGGATTTTGAAAGCTTTCTCTGAATGTGATGTTGAGATATTGAATGTGTAGTAACATACTGAAGGCAAATAGCACAGCAACCAGATGACCAACAAGTCCTACCCACACTCCCCATGAGGCAGTTTTCTTTTCACCTGTTATTCACAGTCTGCTGCAGAGGTTCCATAAAGGTGCCGATCTCAAAAGGCCAACATAGCAGTGAAACAGTTGGGTTTTGCTTTCTTTCTTTCTTCAACTAGGAATTATTGCATCATCAACATCTGCAGTCACACAAACGTTTTTTTCTCCTAGAAGACGAATTAAAGGGCAGTTTTTCTGTGCCTAAAAATTGTGCAAGCACATTTTATGCCGATGTTATCCCACTGGTAAGTTACAAGCTCCAAAGAAGTTTGTAGAGAAGATTCATTGCAAAGAAAACTTGCTCAAGGGGAACTGTGGGAAGCCCATGAATTTCAAACTTTAAACTAAACCTCGACAAAAGACACAGCATTGACTGTATGAAACAATCCTCGGCAAAAGGGAAAGAAAGATGAAAAGCCCTGCTACAGCAGTGTTATGTGCTGCAGTTTCCAACCACAGCTTCACACAATTCTTTTGGTATCAGGGATTGTTGTTCCAAATTTCTCCTGAACCAAAATTCTAATGTAAGTGCACTGAGATCAGTCAATTTTCATTTACTTGGGTGATGAAAGATAATGAACCCATAAGTTGCACTCTTCTTCCACCCAGCTGGCTAAGGTTTCCTTAAAGCTGCTTTAAACTGCCAAGCTTGCCATCAGCCTGGCCCAACTCTTGGTCTTGTAACAACAACTGAGGCAATTGTAGTGTTTCCTGGATTATAAATTCCTTACTTTTTATACCATTATACTGAATACACACATATTGTTCTCCACTTTCTTCTTTGTTTTTTTTTTTTTTTTTTTTCAGCTACCATGATAGTTGAGTGCTTCAGGTATCTTGGCACTACATTACCTATCCTTGGACACAAAATGAACTTTTCAACTTCCCCTTTGCACTTCCTGTTATTTTACCTTATGCATCCCATTTCCCTAAAGATGTTTAGTTTTCTCCCACCATACTATGAGGCAAGAGCATATTTTTCATTCCACAAAAGGCAGAATCTTATTGTACGTAATTGCTGATTCTACATTTTTAACCACTACTTTTTGATTACAGTAGTGCCTGCAAGAATAAGTCCTCCCCATGCTGCTTCTTTTGGCTGTGTGAATTGTGAATATGCATATTACTAGTGACAGAAATTGAAACTGACATTTAAAATAATATTTGGAAAAATATTTGAGGGCAACGAGTATTTTAAAGACAGCTTTTGTTTCACTTTAAAGTACAAAGTACAGTTTTAAAAAAGTAAGTTCTGTTGCCATTTCCTTTAGCAAAGAGATGCAGTTAATACCATGTATCAAATCTGGAGCCAGGGTTGGCAGGTGGAAAAGCAAATAATTGATGTATTGGGGAGTTTGAAGACTGAGTTGTCTGTAAACTGTCTTCTTCAGCCACTAGCATTACTGCAAATTTTAACTTTAACTTCTACCCTGAGATGTCTTCAGTGTCATAAATTGTATCCACTAGGAAAATTGAGAGGATGCTAGATGAATTTGTAATAAAACCAAGCACAGAGGGAAATCCTCTGACATTTCACTAACTTGTAAGTGCTTCATGAGGGATGACTCCTAATTATTTGTACTAAATGCCCAGTAAGCACCAAGTAGCAAGATATGTGAGATCTGTGTAGATTTCTGCTCAGGATAATGAAGAAGGGTGAGCTCTATTTCTCCTTGCTGAATTTTCTCTGAATTGGCTCCAGTAGGGCTTATTTCCTGCAGACATAAGAAAATTACTTTGGGTAAAGAATAACTTAGACATTTTATTAGACTTTGCAGTTTTCGTATCCTCTTATTCTCAAAAAAAAAAAAAAAACCAAATCCAACAGTTCAAATTTTGACCATATTCTGTGTTTCCAGGCTCATGGTATTACTACACAGAAAAATTTTTGTACTAACCATTTCTATTTTTCCCTCTCAGTATTATTTTTTGACAGAACTTTGAAGGAAAACATCTACAATTTCACTTGCAGAGTCCATTTTTTTCTTTAACAAATAGAAAATACACCACAACTCCAATGTTTCATTCATTTTAAGGTCAAAACCCCACCAAATTCTGTCTTTTCCATTCCAAACTGTGAATCAGCCACAGCGCAAATGGGCTGCAACATTTTTCAGATTCCAGCAAGCTGAAGTATTATTCAGCTGCAAAGTTAATTAATCTATGAAGTGTAAATTAGGAGATACCCAAACATCAGCTGCTTTCAGATTATGACCAAAGATAAAAGATACCTCATTAGAACAGCGTCCCCCACCTCCAGCCACACTGGAGCTAGGAAATAGAGCTTTTCTTCTTAGTTTTGGACAAATTAAATCTGCACAGAAGTCATACCTTTTGGGTGTGCCAAGACCACACAGCAAGACAGTTACCGAGGCAGAATTAGAACTTGGGAGTTCCTGGTTTATTGTTTTAAGTTAAAACCACTAGACTGATCTTATTCTAAGGGAGGAGGGGAAAAAGTGGCCAGAAAGTAAACTTTTATAGCACGGCAGTAAATTTTGAGCTTGTAGAATGTTGGATATTAATGGCAACAGGAGGATTTTTTTAAAACTCAGGATAACTTCTAGAGTCTACTGTAACTGCTCACTGTGCTATAGTGCAGAACAGCCAACGCCAGCTGCCCACATTTACAAATGTTTTTAAAGAAATTCATACTGACTTGCCTAATGCTTATCTGAAGCTGCAGTCTTTATTTCATCATATTCTAAGCCAGTGTAAATCAAAGGAACTCCGTGAGCTTTTACTACAGTTACTTTAAACTGGGCTGATAGTTTTTCCCACATAGAGGAATTTGAAGTGGTAAGATAAAAAAAACCCCAGGTATTAATTCCACTTTGTTAGCTTACACCAATAAAGTAACTGAGGTCTTTCAAAGCTTTAGCTGGTCAGCAAAATGTTTCTGCAAATACTGCAAAACTTCTGTTTTAAAGGATCATCCACTACTGTGTGAATAAACACTGTGCAGTAAACGACACTGCTCCATTTGCAACTCCTCTGAAGCTTGCCAATACCTGATGTTTCATATAATCTTACACCTCAAGCCAATTTAGAAGTATTGTAGCAGCAACTCTAAGACTAACTGCTGCAGAAACACAGAGCAGTAATGTTTTCCCTATCCATCACTTCACAGATGAGAGAGGGATGGATAAAATTTTCGTTGACACCTAATAGAGCACACACAGCAAATGTTTACTCAGTTCTTTTTCTTTGAAGATATTGTCAAGCCCTCTGCTGACAGCCATTACTGTTCTTGCTTGTTTATACACAGCTCTGAAATGCAGAGATATGAAACATGAAAAGTATCAGACTTCAGTGATTTCACAGTGTGATGACAATGTTATATATTACAAATCCATTGCAAACCCAAGTCTGAAAGACATACAAATACTGCTGTTTGAACTATAATTCAGGCTATTTGGAAGGCAAAAAGGAGTCTGTGACCTGGAGCTCTTCATGAACTTCCATCATTTGGAGTGCAAAAAAAGTATTCACTTCCAAGCAGTCACCAGGCATGAAATCTTACACTGACCCACTTGTGGGGCACTGGTACATGGGTGGAACACACAGTACATATGGTACTTATGCAGAGTTTTATATCAAATTATTTCATTTATTGTCTTCTCATACCTGTGGAGACAGTACTGTTTCTTAGAGGAATGAAAAGACGCACATGTCAAAACCTAAGTTCAGCCATTGAACAAGCCACAGCTATTTGTGTATTAAGAAAAAAACCCAAAACAAATCCAATGCTTTCAACATTTCATGGAGACCTAACAAGATCATTTTTTTAAGTAATTTCTTCTACTGCTATACTTACCTTTCCAAGGAGCTTGCCATAGAGCCAGAAGGGACTCCTGCTTGGAGGGACAGCAACACTAAAGCTAGGCCAAGTTCCCAATAGAGCTGTGTCTTGCTTTCAATTGCAAAAAAGGCCTGTAGGAATTCACAAGTAGTGTGTATTTGCTTCTTGATGTTTCATGTTAAAGGTTCAAGCTACATTATAAAGTCTTAAAATACCTACTACACAGAACTCAGCACTGCTGAAGAGAAGCATACATTCGTTGGTGGGTATTTATAGCTTTCTCTGCCTCTAAAATGAGCAATTTGGAGGAGTAAAGCTGTCAGAATTTTATTTCCATTCAGAAACTATGCCATGATTTATGCTTGTTAAACTTTCCATGGTTAAATGCCTCATGACTCACTTTCTAGTAACTCCTGTTATTAAACTCATCTTACAATGAGCTGAAGCTCGATAATACCCACAGAATGAACAGCACAGCAGTTTTATAGAAAACTGTGGACATTTTGTTATCTACCTTTGAACAATCATTAGCCTCTACATTGTGAGTCATATTAAAAGCTGTGATGCCTTTCTGTCTCAGTGATAGAAATTTAAAGCAAAATAAAAATTATGACATGAAATGTAAAAGAACTGGGATGTTTCTCTTAAGTACAGGCAGTGATGATTCCTCTGCAGCTTCATTACCAACATAATATGCCTGGAAAAAGCAGAAGATATAGAAGATTTAGGATAGGTAACATATTCGGGAGGGACTCTTCATTAGGGACTGTAGTGAAAGGACAAGGCGTAACTGGTTCAAACTTAAACAGGGGAAGTTTAGATTGGATATGAGGAAGAAATTCTTTACTGTAAGGGTGGTGAGG
>JAOEHX010018556.1:18361-31281 GCA_025448015.1 Bolborhynchus lineola | reverse complement strand
CCAAGACTTGGGTGGTGTGGTCAGGGCATTTGCCGGTACAGACTGAGGCAAAGAAGTCATTAAGAACCTCAGCCTTCTCCAAATGCAGGGTAGCCAGTTCTCCCGACAGCAACTATTCTCTCAAGTCCGACTAAGACTAAAGAATACATTTGCTACCCTGTAAATGCAGATACACTTTTTGCCAATTTCTTCTTACAAAACACATGCTTTGATAAAAAGCAGAAATGAAGCAAACTTCATGATAAGAAAGCTTTTCTGTATTATACATAGAGCAGGAAATGTTTGTAGGTATGTATTAATATTTTTTAAGGTTAATATAAATAATACAAGCTTTCTTGGTTTCCTTCCAGAAACTAAACTCGGTCAACTGAGAAAAAAACATAAGAATTATTTTCTTATTTCTCTCTCTTGAATTTGTAGTCCAGAGCATTGCATATGCTCAGTCAAAAAAAATCACATCACAGACTGGTTTGGGTTGGAAGGGACCTTTAAGGTCATCTAGCTTCAACCTCCCTGCCATGGGCAGGGATATCTTCCACTAGACCAGGTTGCTCAAAGCCCTGTCCAACCTGGACTTGAACACTTTCAGAGATGAGACATCCACAGCTTCTCTGTGCAACCTGTGCCAGTGTCCCACTACCCTCACGGTAAAGACTTTATTCTTATATATCTATATATAATCAAAACCTCCCCTCTTTCTATTCAAAGTCATTCCCCCTTATCCCGTCACTACTTGCCTTTGTAAAAAAAAATCCTTCTCCAGCTTTCTTGTAGGCCGCCTGTAGGTACTGGAAGGCTGCTATAAGGTTCCTAGAGCCTTCTCTTCTCCAGACTGAACAAGCCCAACTCTCACAGCCTGTCCTCATAGGAGAGGTGCTCCAGCCCTCTGATAATCTTCGTGACCTTCTCTGGACTTGCTCCTACAGGTCCACATCCTTTTTACACTGGGGACCAAGAGCTGAACACTGTATTCCAGGAGGGGGGTGTTTCTTGAGACTGGAATAGAGTGGGAGAATCACCTCCCACAACCTGCTGGGCATACTCCTTTTGATGCAGCCCAGCATATATATGGTTGGCATCCTAAACTGAACTTTAGAAATGACTGGCTTCATGGCTTTTGGAAAACCATTTGACCTGTTCTCTTTTCCCAGACTCCCCACTGTACGGCCACTGATTTTGTGAAAGAGGCTTAGTATGGGTTTGACAGTCCAAAGCTCTGAAATGATATATGTAGACTGCATTGTGTGTGACCATTTCACATACATATTTATCCCACATCACTCCCGGTTACGAAGTGCCATTAGTTTAAAATGGATATGCCTGAAGTCCAAACTCTATTTTGTAGTGGCAAAATGGCAGTATCTGGAGCAGGAATATTTCTTTTTGTTTGTCATGACAAATAGAAAATGCTAATAGTAATGCAAATTCAAATAAGGCAGGTAATATAAATGCAAGTAGTAATTGCTAAGGGACATATTTTAGTGAAGAATTCTTATGCAGCATTAACTTCTTCCTCTCCTCCAACTGAACCTCACCTCTGCTAGGGACTTACATTTTACATGCATCGTGTATTCTAACACATTGTTGTTAAATCAGGCTACACCAAACACAAACACCAAACAAACACCACTACCAGTATTTAACAGTGAAATGGAGGTAGGTTTAGGTAGAGATCTCCAGCTCACCCAGCAAAGCAGAGTAAAACATTGGTACTTGAAGACACTGCCCCTCCCTCACTGTTACCTTGCTCTAATTTTTCTGATGCCTCCTCCAGAGCTTCCCTCTTTGGTTTCCATAAGCTTGATTTTCATGTAGTTATATAGAAATCTATTACTGGTGATGAAAACTCACCGCATCGATCACAAAGCTCTGCCTGCCAGTAGCACAGGCTAGTGACAATGGCAAGTGGTGGCCCTGATAGAGCTCTTGCCACGTGATTACATGTTGCTATCCAGAGTCATCTCTATTGCGTCTTGCAGTTCCAGAGCCCCAGGGCACAAAATAGATTTTTTCAGTCAGTTAGTCATTTCTAATGTCCATATAACAGTACAGATGCTGAGAAAGACAGAGTGAAAGTCTCAAAAAAGACCAGAAAGCAGAAAGACTAAAGGAGGTTGATGTGTCCAGAAGTGAAATCAAACTGAAAGCTAAACCCACAGCTGGGTATGAAGTTGTCATTGAGATCTCTCCTCCAAAGACAAAGAGGATTACCAAAAAGAAAGGCACGTAAAGGCCTTTATCAGGTGCTAGCACAATGTAAACAATTGTAACTACAAATCACAATAATGGCCATGAAATACTCCAGTGTTTCTATGGACAGTGCTTCCATATATTTGCTGTAGACAGAAGTTTACAAAGGGCATAAGTTAAAACATTTCTATAAGTGTGGTGCAAAGAGAAAATGGTCTGTGCACCAAATATTCCTTTCTATTATATATGATCAGACACTCCTAACTCTTAGCAGAAAAGAGAAATAAAAAACAGAAAAAAGATGCTTCTCTTCCAGAAAGTCTTGATTTTTGCCATTCAAGGGCTGCGATGCATGCATCATTAATTTCTATGCAGAAAACATTGTTCACTTCAACCAGCAATTAGTGGTAACATTTCTATCCTGTGCAGTGATGAGATTTTTATGCTAATCATTACACAGCAGTAAATTAATCATTTGGGCACATTTAGATGGTATGTATATTTCATGAGACACATACAGACATCAAGATCAGTTTGATATTTACTTATGGTAAATGGAAGTGTCTCAAATCATTATGGGGGAAGCATACTAACTAAATATACAGCCAAAGCTGTTTGCAGTGCAGCAGCAAGAAGAACCACTTCATCTCTTGTTCTAGGAAATAGCTCACATTCTTTGTTTTTAATTATTTTAAAGGAAGTAAAAATCTCACTGGACCACATAGAACTGAACTATCCAAAGAGACAGTGAAACTCCAGTGATGCCTTGATATACGAAGGACAAAAGCACTACCTCAGTTTCCTATCCTGCAATTCTTTTATTACTTGCAAAATTACCTATGTTACATTATGCAGTTCTGAAAAGAGATTTTTCTTTACCATTTGTGCTATAGTCTAGTCAGGTAAATGAATTATGTATTGGACTCATCCCCCTGTAACTGTGTCCAAAAGCTTTGAGTTGTAGCAGAAAAGAAGGCTACCTAGGGGCCTCCCTTCTCAGCAGATGCAAGAGATTTGTAATATCTTGAGGAAAGCATTTATTTGAAATTTAAATTTTTGACATATATCTAAATACTACTGCTGTTTCTTCAACTCTCAGCTCAGAGATCTTTGCAGGCAAAAAGCAATCTACTCCAGAGCTGATAGTGTGCTATTTTATCAGAGAGAAATGCACACATGGTCTCTTTATCATAGAATGTCATCAAAATACTTCTGAAAAGCACAGATTTATGGCAGCTGATCTCAACAGTAAGAGTAATATAAATAATATCCTCAGCTATTACTTTCTGAACTGAAGTTGAGAAGTTTCTCAAAGTTCAAAGGTGGCATGCAAGTAGAAAGCAAAGTTATGCTGGCTTACCTGGATCACTTCAGAAGTGCTCTTCAATTGAAAATCGAGCAACCGATACATGTTTAATTGCCACCAACTGAAACAGCATAATTGCTACACTGAACAGGGGATAAAGACAAACTATTGCGCAGAAGGTATATGATCCCACTGGGAAAGGAAAGAAGTTTATTAGCAGATCTTCATTTATGGAAATTTTTGAGGGAGGTACATCTGAACAGGCAGGTTATCAGGACAGCACACTGAACAGCTGAACCTATCAGTCTGAGAACTATCACAGATCAGACAAAAAGAACAGGTGATTCAAAAAGACAATGTCTTATTTTAATGAAATATTTTTGCGTGTAAAAATAAACTTGTTTTTCAATTTGAGAATTAAAATATTTTTAATTTCACTATTTTATAAAAATAAGATGGCAACTTTGATTTTTGAACAGTTTTTTCAAAATCCACTCTGCAAAGTTTCTCTCTAGAGCTGTGTATCTGAAGTTGACATGAAGGCTAAATTTTCTTCAGGGGCACCATGGTCTTTTTTTTTGCAACGTCTTACGTAGCCTGGGAGCCCATACGAACATCTTAGGATGTGCTGTGGCACTATGTTCATACTGCAGCATTCTTCTCCTGTTCAGGAGAACTGTATTCTGGAAGAAGTCAGTAATATTCTGTGAAGGTCCAAAGGCTTTAGAGACAGCTGAGGATCTGTCAGCGGTAAGCACCACCAGCAATGCTCTTTTCAAGCAAATCAGAAGAAAGGAAAATAGGCACAATGCCTTGAAAACATAGGAAATTTTTGCTAAATTTATTTCAATACTGTTTATTTCAGAAGAAAGTGCAGAGAATTTCCAGGCAGCTTTTCTGTTACTGAAATGATTTGGTAGGAAAATTGGAATTTTTAATAAATATGATGTAAACTATTATCATGGTAAACAGATATCATGGTCATTAATTCTGTAAAAATGAACGGCTTGGCACTCAGCTATTGCTCAACTACAGAATTGATTAACAGCACCAGGGACTGTCTGCCATTTGGTTTAATACTCCATGTTGTTTGCTATGATACTTGTTTGGTGTTGATTATAGGGCAGCAGTTATTCACATCAGTAAGTTTACTTCCTGTAAAATTGAAAAGCACAAACAAGGATCGCATCACAAAGGAATGAGAAGAAATCATACACCTTTAAATATTTCCCAATGCCACTTCCATCTTCTCTACAGATACCCCTGAAACTTATCTGAATGTTCACAATCTTTGAGCAGGAAAAAAAAACAAAACCAAAACCAAAACCCAACAAAGTATACAGGAATCAAGTTCCCAGACTAACTGGCTTCCAGCAGGGGAAAGCATCCCCGCAAGAGAGGAGCAGCTGGGGATAGCTTCAGGAGCCTGAATCAAAATCTGCTTTTACACTGCGTTCGGATGTTAGCTGGCAGGTAGTGAAGGTCACGAATCAAAGCTGTGATGCCGTTTCTGAAACATCATGGCATTTCAGAGAAAATCTGCCAGATGAGATTCTCTGCATGTCACAATGGCAAGTCTTCCATCAGAAAGAAAAGGACATGCACAGCTTTCCACAGGGAGGTGCCAGAAGAAACACAGGATATCTGGGAGTCATGAGGTTGGCTTCCTATCCTCAATGTCCTGGTTTCTCTGAGTCTCACATGAAGAAACCTTTCCTAAGATTTAACAGCATGAGCTGAATGAACTATTAAAAGCCCTATTATTTTAGCATTTTATCATGTATTACCATTAAAACAGCCAGGATTAGTTCTCTTACAACCTGAAACTGTGTAGAAACTATAGTATTATCTTCAGAGAGTAGAAAGACCATTTTTATTTATAGAATATCATTCTTATGAATAGAGTGAAAGACAGAAAATGAAACAAAAAACGTGCACACTAACTCAATACATTAATTATTCTGATGCAATAAATTTATTTGGTATATTTTTCCTGCTGCATAAGATCACTTTACATATAAATAGTTATATTGCAAAGCGTTATACCTTCACCAGAAATTTATAAGTACATAAAAGAAGACATTTTAAGTAAAAATCACAAATGGAAAACATCAAAACAGCAAAAAGAAACAGGAATGTGTAAAAGAGCATGTACTTTAAGGAAAACAGACATCACAATGCACAAACTCAGGGTGAAAAATAGAATTTCCCACAGCTGTAGACCACATGCATTAATGGACTCGCAATCTTTTCTGAGGAATAGAAATCTTCTTTCTTGCTGTTTTATTACCTTGGCAACATCTCATCCATGTCAGCAATTACATAGGAGACAACAGTCCAAACAGCAGCACAGAGATTCATCTGGTTTGGATCCTGAACTGTCATTGTGTCCCCTTGAGAATGATGAAACCAGAAGTATTTACTGAGGTCATCACGCAAGCTGGCACCTACAGAGAAAAACAGGCAACATTCCATTATAGGAATACAAATATTTAAAAAGGAATATAAACTTGAATCCATTCCTGGGCTGTTTATGATTAAATCCACATGCAACTGTATAAAGTTCCTAATAATAACTGCACAGGGCTGTGGCATGTGCAGTTTGTAGGTTTTTGGTTAATTGACTTGAGTGAGCATGAGGTAGCAATAACTCACACAGGGGAAAAGCCAACCTTCCCCTGGGAGACTTGTTTCCTCAGCAACAGTATACATTCATTTTCCTCTAAGACTACCAGAGTCCAAGCAGGAAGATTCCTACAGAAAAACCACACACTGCGATGCTTTCTCTGTTCTTCATCTCACTGCTCTGCTAATGAGTTATAACTGAGTTATGGATCCTCTCCTTGTTGTCATTTGTGTTGGGGAATGCTTTGGAATTTGCTTCTGCTTTTGACCCTCTGTTCATCACAAGGATGTGCTGTTTCAGAGCAGATTTTCAGAAAACCTGACGTAACACAGATAACCCAGGACTACAGCACCCTCACAGAGCACACCTCATCAACTCGGTCAGAAGCAACTTAGGTGAAAACACAGCTCTTCTCATTCAGGACTGACTCCCTTTTGGGATACACAGATAGGGGAAGTACTACTCTTACCCAAGCCAGGCGGTCTCAGGGAGCACAGATAATGCTGGTAAGGCATCACGCACGGTCCCAAGGCAGACCAAGGCCAAGAGGAGCAGGGGAAGCTGCTGCCTCACTACTCACAGCAGCAGGGATGCCAGTGGGAGATTTTCACCCTGGCCATTTTCTGCCTGGTCCAGTCCCCACTGACCTTTCTATCCCTCTGTCCCTTACTATTTCTTCTCTCTCAGTTCATTACCTCTGCCTCTTCTCTGGTTTTATCAGCCTCCATCTGCTTTGGTTTTATCTCAACTTTATCAAGTCTTCAGTCATTGACAGAATTTCACCCCAAACTTTGAAAATGAGTAAATGCGATATTTTCACCCAGCACACTAATTCACTGCTTGCAATTCTTTTGCATTGATTCTCTTGGCCTGCCTGATGATCAGGGCTAGGAGCTGCACAGCTGCCTAGGTAGGACCTACCTAGCACAACAGGACCCTCTTCTTGCATGTCCATCAAACTCAGAGAACAAAAAGTAATGTGAATTCACAAAAAAGAGCTGTGGGTCCCAGGGAGAAACACAGACTGAGGCTACTTCTACTATGCCAAGTAAGACAGAAAAAACCACAGGAATGTTTGATTGTAAAGACGAAGTCAATAAATTATTCATATATTTATTTACATGCAGCAGAAATCAGTATCAGATGATGAGGTCTTTCATAAACTTATGCATGCTCATAAGAGTTAGTCATAATTTTTCTTGGTTTCCCTGAGATGCCTGAAGCCTTTGAAGAGAATGAAAGCAAAATTCCTCACAGTGTAACTGTACATTTCTATAATACATATCTTTTGATCACTCATACAGTTATTCAGGACACAGTCTGGATCTCACTGTGGTTAATAGGTATGTTTCTACTGCTGTAATGGGGACTGGCTGGGAATGCTTGATTCACTGCTGTTTTGGAGAGAAGAAATAGAAAGTTAATGCATTTTATAATTCCATCCAAGATGAAGATCCCTTCATAAGAGAGATGACACATAGGAAGATCAAATGTTATAACATACTGTTATAGAGCATTGTGATTAATTTTATTGTAAGAGGCTCTTCTTGCCCTTAAGAGACATGTTTGCTACTGACTTTAAGCAATGCAATTGCACCCGAAGTCACCGGACAGGATACACCCTGATGCTGAATTATGTTCCAACAATTTTAGCACTGAATTTATGTCAACTCATATTCACTTTTAAAATTTCATTCTGAATTCTTTTCAATATATACAACCATAAAAGCATTGAACAATGATAAATTCTTTAACTGAGGGACTTCTACACTACAGGCAAATTACAAGCCACTGGGGCAAACCCATTACAATTTTTGAACACTTTTGTCAGACTCATGACAAAAACTGTTTGCTTGGAATTTGTCATAGACTTTTCATTAATAACAGTAACTATAGATTTACAAAGTCGTGCTTTATCTCTGTGAACGGAACAAGGACAAACACCCTTTGCATTGTAATGTTTAACTCCCTGAAATGCTGAAGCAGATTTGTTTCTCTAAATTGATTTTAAAAATCAGAAAATGTTCTGACTTTGTCATCAAGGAATTATCAGTGCAGGAAATATCAGTGTGTGAGTAGAGAGAATATTGAAAGGTTCCTAAACTGGCTGTGCTCTCTCTTTCATGTCTTGGGTTAGCATTGAAGTCAGTGACCTGTAAACATCTTGTGAAACTAAGGAAAGGACCCTAAGAAAGCAGTTTTGTCCTATGTAATTAGAAACAAAAGTGAAAATCCATGTTCTTGGCTTTGAGCACAAGAACCGTTTACAAACCGAGGGCCTCTCACAAGCCTTTAGACATGAAACACCCTGGGGCACAGATATGACTGCAAGCAATTTTCATGTCTCCTGTTCCAAACTTGAGGCTCCTCCTTGTTGATGTTAGCTGCCCAGATATTTACGGCTTCCAGAGGTCATCAGGCTGTGGCAAGACACTGAATAATGCCCTTCTGCAAGTGAATGCATCCAGGACTGAGAACTGGGAAGTTCTACAGGGCTCCACAGCCTGTAGTCATCTTGGATTACCTAAACAAAGCCCAGGGGATCTTACAGCCCCTTTTCTAAAAACCTAACAGAAGAAGCAATGCTATGAGCACAACCAGCCATCCTACAAAAGGCAGGGAGCGAAGAATTCTGCATCACACTTCAAACAATGAGGTTTCAAAGCACATCAGCTGGCTGACTGTATTGTATCCTCAATAGCCACTGAATTATCAACCCTTCTCAAACAAAATCTGCCTCAAACACACCACTTCCAGAAGCTTGAAATAAACTGGGAAAATTCACTTAGATACAGTTTTAAAGCTCCAATTGCTAACCATTTTGTCCTTTCACATAAAATGGATCTAAGGTTTGTTTGGGGCTTATTTTGTTGTTATTAGGTAACATTTCCCACAGGAACAACAGCAAGTAATAAATGGAGGTTTATCCTTGCCAGCTACATAAGCTAGCAGTCAAGTGAAACAGATGACTAGCCATGTCTCAGACCTATAAATTATTCACCCATCTCCATCCTAGCCACTCAGAAAGAGGAGAAGATACAGCCTTACAGGAGTCTGAAAGGAGGTGTTGCATAGGTATATCACATATTTAATTCTGATTCCCAGGTGGAACCACTACTCAAACAGAAAAACAAGAGATGGGCTGAGTCCTTCACTGTCACGTTTTATGCACTTTGCTCCTTTCCTGTGTTTGCAGATCCCCGTAAAGAGAAAGGGAATGTTTGCCAAACAACCCCCTTTAATCATCCTTTTCCATTCTGTTCACATTTACAGCAATGCAAGTCACATAAAGAATACTGCTGGCCAATAAGGAAGTCGGTGACAAACTGTTTCTAGCTGGATGTAGTAGGCGCTGTGGCATGAAAACAGCAAATGTTAAAAATCACTGCCAAAAATGCTGCTCTTATTACTTGAATGCATCAAAAATACTGGTAGTTAAAAACTGGGAATAATTACTAATTTACAGCTACAATAAGATAATAATAAGATAATTGATCATTCATAGTTCCATTACAAAGTGGAAGGAAGCTCTCTTCAGTAGAGTGGTGCAGCGCAGTTACCCAATGCCAGCCACCTAGAGTCCTAGCTGCTTGGTAAGACCCATTCATATGGGTCTGATGGAGGGACCACCAGAGTTATATCTCATGTTTGGAGCAGCTGCTGGGGCCAAGCAGTCCACCATTTAGTAGCATGATGTGTGTGTTTTGGCACTTAAAACAGGGCTCTTCTTCTTACAGCAAATGAATCAATCCACTTTCATGCAGTTGTGAGAAAAATAAGCCAGTGATGTAAAACTGCACCAAAGCATTCTGTTGCTTTTTGTTTTATTAATGTGAATTACACATAACGTAATATAACATAACACATAATAGCATAACAACTGTTTGTCTTTCAACCTTTTGATGCTACTGTTGCCAGCCCTTTCACCCCCTCCATTTGCCCTTTTTGTAACTTGCCTGGGGTACTGTCACAAACATGCCATCAGGACCCTGTTTCCGAGCCCCACATGGTAGCTACCTCATGGAGTAGAGTAAGATATGCCATCTCCTGTGCTGCTACAATGAGGGCACCATCTCCAGAAATGGCATCTTTCCATCTGGACACCGGGAACTCCTTACTGGAGTTTTGCATAAGGCCACTAAGATGGTTAAGGAGTATCTTTCCTACGAAGAAAGGCCAAGAGAGCTGGGGCTGTTCAGCCTGGAGAAGAGATACATACCAGCTGGGAGTGAAAGAAGAAGAGGGAGCCAGGCTCTCCTTTGAGTGCCCACTAACAGGACAAGAGACAATCACCATAAGTCAAAACACATCAAATCCCATCCAAACACCAGAAAACATTTTTTTTCGGAAAGGGTGGTCAAACACTGGGAGAGGTTGCCCAGAGAGGCTGTGGAGCCATCATCTGGACGCTCTCAAAACCTGGCCCTGGGTAATGTACTGCAGCTGTCTCTGCTTGACTAAGGGGTGTTGGACTAGATCAACTCAAGAAGATTGCCAATTTCAGCCATTCTGTAGTACTCTTAACACCATGGTGCTATTTCCTTGGTTCATTCAGACAACTCTTCTAACTGACACACCATAAACAAATTCTTCAACTCATTCCTGTCTTGAGCTCATGTCATGAATCTCTGCATAACACATTATTTCACATATGGTTTGATGCACTGCACAAGACAGGTAAAAGCCTTGTGGTAAGTGATACTGACAATGCATTTTCAGTAATCAGCTGTGTAAGACTATCTTGATGAAAATACACACACACATGCTTTGAAGAATACTAAAAAAAGACCCATCCCTTCTAGCTTCTGATCTCAGCATGAAATGCACAATGTGAATATTAATTAGCTGAAGACCAGAATATTTACCTTCCTCACAGCATGACCGCATTAAACACCAATTCTTTACACATTAATGAACTGTCTGGAACTTTTTTTTTTTTTGCCAACTTAAGAATATGTGATTCTGCTATTGAGGGAGAAGGATAAATGAACCACAAAATGAACGATGAGTGTGTCAGTGATGACCACTGCTTCTTGTCAATCACTGTCAGGCACTACTGCTTTCATATGCACTGCTGTGATAAGTTAACATTAGAATTAAACTCTGTTGACAGATATTTAAGCATTACAATTATCATTGTGCAAACAATGACAGTAAAATTAGTTATTGATTATCAGAATGATTACAAAGGAAGTTTCCATAAAACAGAGATATCTTCAAGGGTGGAAAGCATATGGAGTATTATTTCAGTGTAAAACATTTTAGATTACGCTCCTCACTACATTTTCTCTTTTCTTTTTCATATCCCAAATATCTTTTAATTGACACAGGAAGCCAAATGTGAGTATTGAAGTCAATCCACATTCGCTGTACTGTCCCACTTGTCTTTGCTTTTAAGTAAACTTCACAACACAACTATTCCATGAATTTTTTAAATACGATGGGAAATTCCCCACTGTTTGTATAACCTCTACTGGGTGTGCCGGGTCTTCAGTATTACAGTTAGATCTTTGGGATACTGATCTCTACACGTAGATTGTCATATATCGTGAAGTTAATATGATAATGAATTACAACAGTGTATAACTTTTTTAGGTTTCATTTTACTGTAGTTCCCGGAGGAGGTGACAGAATTGTCACTCCTCTATTTTACACAGTATGTATACCTCTCCAAATAGAAAAGACTCCAGCTTAAAAGAACACACTCTCTAAACAGACAAGAGGGACTGCAGGATGAGAGTGATTCATGCAGAGATGAAATGGCACATTCATTTTCTTACAGCAACTGAGAAAGGAATAGATGCCAGACATCTGAGCATAGGCCAGCACCCTGCTGAGCAAGCTGTACTGCATCCTAACAGAAAAGTTGGAAATGCCTTAACAGGGGATATTTTGCTCAATGTTTCCAAAATAATATGAAACTAAAAGAAAGGCTTTTCAAGGTGAAGTGTGTATCTCTTGCATCTTCCAAGTGCCTATGTGTTCAAGCTTTTTCTCTTTGTCAAGACAGATCTGCATACTGCCAAAGGTCCTGCTTGTAGAAAGATGTTAACACAAACACCTAATCTGAAACCTTTTCCTTGCTGCAAAAGACAGATTCTTTTTTTTTCCCACCTATTAAACATTGCTTTTTCCCCTGAAGAAACAAGAAAACTTTGATTTATTACAAAGTTTATTCCAATCTTGAACTTTTTAAGCACCAGAGATACTCTTCAGGAGTGTACTGAAAAACTATAATGCCTTGGAAATAAAGCAAGACTTGATGAAATATGTATGTCCTTTTCCTTTACATTGAATACTTAGAAATAGGAAAAAAGAGGCAAAGGAGCTCATCACAATCTTCTATGCAGTTTAAAAACTAGCATGTTCTAAGAAATCATAAATACTGAAGAGCTTTCTCTTCCTCACATCAAACTGCTAACTCAGCTTTGTGCTCTTAAACACCCTATGAAATGGGAGTGTAGAGGTACATGCATGTCCATACCATAACAGAATCAATAACCTCTCACTTCTCATAGCTGGAGCATGCGTGCTCCAGACATTTTGAAAGGTCGAAACTTCAGGGCCGAGGTGGGGAGGAAAGAATTCCTCCTTCAAAGGACGCAGAATCATAGAATCATAGAATAGTTAGGGTTGGAAAGGACCTTAAGATCATCGAGTTCTAAACCCCTTGCCATGGGCCAGGACACCGCCCATTAAATCATGCCACCCAAGCCTATGCCCAACCTGGCCTTGAACACTGCCAGGGATGGAGCATTCACAACTTCCCTGGGAAACCCATTCCAGTGCCTCACCACC
>JAOEHX010018556.1:0-16179 GCA_025448015.1 Bolborhynchus lineola | reverse complement strand
ATACAGTTGGCTTTCTGGGCTGCAAGCGCACACTGCCAGCTCATGTTCATTTTCTCATCGACCAACACCCCCAAGTCAGTCAGGCTTAAATCAGTTAGGAAAAGAAAATCAAAGGGTGTGTCTTCCTATCTGGTACTTTCTCCATTATGGAGATTGACAATTCATTTTTACCTTCTTTTAACCAGGTATTATCCTGCAAGAGGTGAATAACTCTTACCTTAGAGTAACTTATTTTTCTAAAGGTCTTTGATCCAGGAGCTTTTGAAGACTCATCTGTACTTTGCTGACCAGATCCAGCTACAAATATGGTTATAAACTCATCTGAAAAAGCCCTGCTAGATTGGTGACGCATGACTTCTTTCTTCAAATGATGCATGATTCTTCCATTTCTTTTGTGATTTTTGTCTCTGCAGCCCTTCTCCTGGCTCTGTGAACATCCTGGTTCAGTGATTCACAGATCCCTATCTCAGATATTCTCAACTTAAGCATTTCAATTTAGAAGGGTTATCTACCTCTGTTAGATGTCTACATGGACGCACGTATGCATTCTGGATATTTTAATACAGTTTATTTCATTTGTGTTTTCTTTCAAGTTAGATATATGGATACATATATTATGCAGACACTAGCTAACAAAGTTGTTACTTTTAAAATTGGTTGTTGAATTTACAAATCCTTTACATTTTGCATTCTCTTTTAAACACTGCATAAAAGGGATGAAAGTCATGGTGAAATCAGCATTTTCTCTGATTTAGAATTCTTTTTCATGTGTTTGTTTATGCCACAGCTCAGCAAAGCAGTTAAAGTTTGAGCATGCGATTTATTTTAATGCCATTAAGCTTCAAATATCACACACAAGGGTCAAGTGAAGATTGGAACCCATGTAAACCATCTTTCCTAACCAAATGCATTTCTGTATGCCTAAACTCTCTATATAACTGCATAATGTAGCTGATGGCAAATTTGGAACCCGAAGTATTGAAGTGCTTTCTTCAACATCCTCTGCTAGCCGAAGAACTTCCTTCTAACACCCAGGGCAGATCCTTGCTCTACCCTGTGCCGACAGCTTCCAATCCACCCCAGAAATTTGTTGGCAACAGGCAGCCCCTGAACAGTTGGAAGGTCAGATGTGAGGAGCAGGAACTTGTAAATGACCCAGGTATCAGGGTTTTGAGAGCATTTCTGTTTGCAGTAACTGTTTGCATCCGTTTACATTTTCAATCTGTTGGAGTAACTTCCTTGTATTTTACAATCAACAGTTATTTCCTAACCCAAACTCACAATCCAATCTAATGCAAGCTTTTAGGCCTGTTTTCCCAGAGGATGCTGGAGACTGAGAGGAAACATGAAGGTTTCCATCGAAGTTCCCTGTAGGCTCCAGATAAGATCTTAGATACGATCACAACTGGATGTTTAATCACAAAGTTCCTCTAGGGCCCTTGGCAGCAAGTAACTGACTCCTAGAAATGCCAGTATTCATAGGACCCAACTAAGTGGAGTTCTCTTCCGCCCACATGGTGAACAAAGCCTCTTTATGACCATTCTTGTGCTTAAATAGTTATAAAATAAAAAAAAAAAAAATGGTCACTCTAAGTAAATGACATTCTAAGCTTGCTACAACTCTGTTCTATTTTGTATCACACAAACAGAAACTGCATTTATACAACCACACCAATAGGATGAGCAATGGCTTTTACTGTCCTAACCCACTGAGACTATCAAACTTTTCAAGAACATGATAGATTTTAGGTGTAGGATCATCAGACAAGGCTGGAAGAATACAATGGCTACAACAGTAAGATACCTTTCAAAATATCAGTGATTACTTTGATGCACACTTGAGTTTTAAAGCAATACAAGTTATTCCCTAATAAATGTTAGATACTCCAGATATTGGGGATGAAATGTCTTTCATTTGATCTACAAGCCAGTGTATATTTAGCTAGTTCATTATTAATAGAAAAACAGAGAGGTACTTGAAACAAAGTTCAGCTCTGATCTTACCACAAGGTTCAGGGCTGTTCAGATCCAGGTGTTTTGAGTCATTTCTGAAACAAAGCTGTGGTAATCCTTCCCATTCTAGTCTACAGACCATGTTGTCCCACATGCTGTGAACTCAAAGTAGCAGGAAGGAAAATAAACAATTCTAATGATTCAATGTTCTTAAGAGATAAATTGCATATTTTTGTCAGCAAAGCTGTGAAAAAACAACATACTTTAACAAGAAGAACAAGAAAGGGATTAAGGTACAGTGAAGACACCTGCTGCAACACTATTGTCCCCAGTCTCAGAATCTTTCTGGATTTACTGTATCATCAAATTACATGTGGCCCCTTTGGAAAAGAAAAGGGGAAATTAAAGGATTTCTGTCATTTAAGGGAGGGAAGGACAGAAATTTGTCACACCTGCTTTGACTCTATAGCGTATCCCTAACTGTATGTGGGGTTTGGCAAATCCATGCAGCAGAACTAATCCTAAAAGAAGACAGCGTAAATAAAGCAATGTCTCTAACTGGCATGATTCTTCCAACACATAAATTTGAGTTGCTGTGATAGCTATTTTGCCATGGTGCAAGCACCATGAGTGTTTGTCATGTGTGTGAGTGACTTGTCAAAATGCAAATATGTTAAGAGTGAAACAGAAGTCATGCAAGCTTGGAAAGGACACTAAGAGAAGCTGACAATTAATTTTAGATTGAAAGGTTAACCTGCATACTTCCAGAAACAGAGCCTTAGTCCTACCAGTAAATACAAATAGCTTTTGCTTTAAAGATAGGTTTATTGCATTTGCTGTATTACCATTTGTAGAACATGCTGTTTTCTTATAAATTTGACGGTTTGGTTTGGTTTTTGTTTTCATTCAAATTAAATCTATATGGTTAAAGGCTCCATTTATAATACAGAAAGCAAAGACTGGTTGGGTGAAACTTTATAGAAGCAGAACAAGTCACCAGAGCGTCCAGCTGGCCCAGGTGCTGAGCTGAGAGCATAGCTTTGAAAATCCTTCTCCAGATGCCATTTGACCATTGCCATTGCAATTGTTGCACAAATCAAGGATCAATACATATTGTTTCACCATTCGGGAATAAAAATGTTCAACGCCCAATTTTAAACAATATGCTTATGTTGCTCAGTGCAGGTTTTAAATGGATTTCATGAGAAGATCCAAATGGCACCTTTTACATATGATACAACAAACGCAGATGATTTGGTAACAGTGATCAGATTCTATGCAATACAAAGCAGGCAATCCTCTATTAGTTTAAATACTCCCTACCATCTTTCTGGTATATTATGCTCATGCTTAAACTTAAAGTGGTGCTTAAAGCTGTATAAATTGAAACAATTTCATGTTGGATTTAGCAAAGAACTCAAGCACACACACACTCTTGTAAAGCTGCTTATGGTGCTACATTCAGTCACCACCTGTAGAGTAATGCAAAGGGTAAAAAGAACCAGTGGTGATGACAGCAGCCTACAGCAAGATTATTGCTGAATAATTTCAGTTATTTTAATAGAGAGAAGCCAGAATTTAATACATTCCTTAAAAAAATCTTAATCCCTGCACTGCTATGTTTGCCTTTTATAGGAGAAAGACATGCTCCCCAAATGCAAGTTTTCATAACCAGAATCCCATTTGACAGACACTCAGGGCATCAGACTTGGATTAGGTGGATTTAGATCTCTGTCTTCACCAACTTGCCTTCCTTTTCATTACTCTACTAATACACACTTCTTGAATCAATCAAAATGTTTCCTACACTATGTTCATCATCAAGGGAGGTCTGAGAATATATATATAAACCTTATAGTCCATGAAAAACTCCAAAATACACAGGTTTCATTGGAAAAGAGTAGATATGACCATTGGTTCTTTTCAAATACATAAACTGAAGACTTTTTTTACACAGTGAACATATACCTATACCAACCCTCACAACTCAGTCAAACTGGAATTAAAAGTCTAACCTAAAAACATTGTCTGAATGAAAAAGTTTTACACTGTAGCCAATATTTATTTTTCTTTCACATCCTCACTTTAAAACTGACAGGCATGTGATAGTAAAAGAAAAAAAAAAAAAGGAAAAGAGAAGGATTTTTCTCTCTTTAAGCTCCATCATTGTAAAATAGTTTTGCATGATTATTGGTTGAATAGTTCCCATTTCCCACTCCTACAAGGAATGACAGAGGAATAAAATCTGGCAGGTCTTATTAGTCCTGGGTAGCTCAACCTTAGCCTTAGCTAGTATCAGATTCCTCAGAAGAGGTGAAAAAAAAAGCACTACCTTTTCAGAAATGCAGCCATTGAAATCAGAATGCATTGAATAGACAAGGGAAAAATTTCCCTGTCACATATTCTTTTCAGGGTCAAAAAATAGACAAGTGAGATTTTAAATGAGTAACTCATTCCAGGTAGGTACAGTTAAACTGTTCCCAGGCTGACAGACTGCCATCGTGTCCCATCGCTGCCAGCAGGGTCCACAGCTGTGACTCCAACAGTGGCTCTGGGTTTGGAAAAAGGCAGTGTAGCAGAGAAGGCAATAATATTTACTTCAATAATTAGATTCTGTCTTGTGTTGCACCAGGTTTATCTGGAATTAGACAAGGCACCCAGAGTGTCTTTAAAGCTGCCTAGTTTAGTGAATGGAGCAGCCAAATATCTTCTTGAAACAGTGAAAGAGCAATCACACTTTTTCCTGTCTGAATGGATTTAAACTGCACTGTAAATCAAAAAAGGAAAAAAGGAATGATCAGAGAAAAGCAGCAAAAAGCAGGGAATAGTGCTATACACAATGGGGACATATATTCAAACTACCTGGGGTTTTTTGCTGCAAAAAGGATGCTCTACATGTAAAACATGGAGACAGATGTTTTTGACCAGGTAAGCTGTAATGAGGGCTGAGAGAGTGGCGCAAATCACGACTTGCACAGCTTGGGGAGGTGAAGCCAAGGCATGGCTGGCTGGAGAGGACTGACACATGGACAAAGCAGCAACCCTGCCCTTTCCACAGAGGCAGCAGAGCTGGCTCGGCAGGCAGGAGTATTCATGCCTATTAAATTATTACAAGAGTGATTCTTAGCACTTCCTTACCTCAGGCCCCAGGGACCATGTGCAGTCTCTTCTCTCTTGCTCTCTAATTAGAAACTGGAAGTCATTACTTGGGCCAAGGGACAGTGAAATTAAATTGTCACTAGGTTGTGTATATTGAATGAAAAAGTTTTTAAAGATATCAAGATAATTCCACCAAAACCACTGCACTATGTCTCAAAATCATTTTACTGTTAGTAGCTTTCCTGGCAGCTACTTTTCTGATTGAAAGAGGAGCTTTTCCTTACAGAAAAGAAGAAAAGAAGAAAATGACATTTTAAACCATGTGATGATCCCTTTTTTCCCCCAGGTATCCTGAAATAAGACATAAAATATGACTGGAGTATTGGAATGTAAGGATACAGGCTCTTCAGGAAGGACAGGCAGGAGAGATGAGGACGCTCTGTGTCAATGACCATCTGGAGTGCATGGAGCTCTGCCTGGGGATGGATGAAGAGCCAGCAGAAAGCTTATGGGTCAGGATCAAACAGAGGCCTGGGACAGGTGACATTACAGTGGGGGTCTGCTACAGGCCACCTGACCAGGAAGGCCGAGCAGATGAGATCTTCTATAGATAGACAGAAGCAGCCTCACATTCACAAACCCTGGTCCTCATGGGGGACTTCAATCACCCTGATACCTGTTAGAGGGAAAACACATCAAGACATAAGCAATACAGGAGTTTCCCAGAATGCATTGATGATAACTTCTGTCTCCAAGTGATAGAGGAGTCAACAATGAGAGGTACTAGGCTGGACTTCGCTCTCATCAAAAAGGAGGGGCTGGTGGGGAATGTGAAGCTCAAGGGCAGCCTTGCTGCAGTGATCATGAAATGGTGGAGTGTGAGATCTTTGAGGCAGTAAGGAGGGCACACAGAAAGCTTGCTAACCTGGACTTCAGGGGAGCGGGCTTTGGCCACTTTAGAGGTGTGTTTGGTAGACTACCATGGGATAGAGCCCTGAAGGGAAGAAGAGCCCAGGAAAGCTGGTTAGTATTCAAGGATTACCTCCTCCAAGCTCAGGAGCAATGCACCCCAACAAAGAAATCAGGAAAAATGCCAGAAGGACTGTATGGACAAACAAGTATCTCCAGGATGAATTCATAGACAAAAAGGAATTCTACAGAGGGTGGAAGCAAGGACAGGTAGGTTGGGAGGAAAGCAGAGAAATTTTCCAAGCAGCCCAGGGTCAAGTTAGGAAAACCAAAGCCCTGAGAGAAGCTTCTATAGTTGCATTGGTGATAAGGTGAGAGAAAATGTGGGCCCTCTCCAGAAGGTACTGGGAGACCTGGTTACTCCAGCCACACATTTGAGGTTGCTCAGAGGAGCTGTGGACTCCCCATCCCTGGCAGTGTTCAAGGCCAGGTTGGACAAGGTTTTGAGCAACCGGGTCTAGTCCCTGCCCATGGCAGCAGGGTTGGTACTCAACAGTGTTTAAGGTCCCTTCCAACCCAAGCCATTCTATGACTCTATGATTCTATAATTCTAATTAAGAATCATGACTGCACATGAACATCTGCCCTAAAATGTAGCCATCAGGTTTTGGTGGACAAGAAGAGTACCCACAGGTATTAAGAACTAAAGAAAGAGGAGAGGAAGACCAATTAACTTTCTCCAGTGCTTCCCATTTAGCACAGCTTGAGGATTTAAAATTAAAGATGTGTATAATTTGGGATGCTTTCAAGATTATAAATGTCTAAAACTTGTCAATCAGTTTTAGCTGCACAATGAAATCTGTTTCTTAGAAGTTACAAGGGTTAAAATTGTTCAGACCAAGAAAATAAGCTGCTGCATTAGAGCACCGAAGTTCTGACACATTCAGCCTGCGGTTCTCACACTCCAACACAGCAAGAGAGCAAGAGCTGCCCTGTCAGACCCCATCTCCTTCACGCTGCTGGTGGCTACAAGCTCGAAACTAATGATGGCTGGAGACCTAATAATAACTTTCAAAGCTGGCCGTGGCTCTTCTGTGTAAACAGCTTAGGAACTTCCCTAGCCCATTTGCATGGGAAAAAAACTCCAAACCAACCCACCCCAAGAATTAACCTAGGCTTTGCCAAAACTAGGGTTTGGAGCTGTTAGCAGCCATCTATTCCTGCAATTCCTGCATATAGGCAGGGAACAGAGACTTCAAAATGAGAATGCTTTGCTGTTTGTTAGAAACTAGTATAGACAGTGTAGGGGCAAACTGCTGCATAGAAAACTGCTGCCTGTTTCTCCAGGGGCTGCTGTCAATTCGAGGGCTGAGGTCACTTCGTGTGATGCACCAGTTAAAACCTGAGTGAAAGAGAAATAGCAACTGCCCAGCCTTCAGCAGTATTTTTCTAAAGACTTCTTTTGGTGATGTGTAGCACATATGTGAGCCCTTAATTCTGCTCTGAAATGCAAATGAAAAGACAATTAACAATTTCTTTTTTAAGTTTAAAATCCATTCAGCTTATTTCAGAGTCTCTGTAATTTGGAAGTGAAGGGCTGCTGCTGCAGCATCTTGTCTGCTTATAGATTCAGTTAGCATTTTTAAAGCACAGAAGATGCAAAGAGTCAATAATAATCATTAGCATCATTAATATTTCCTGCTTATCTCTGGCCTAAATGTGGAAACTTACTGAAAGATGCTTTCATTTGAGAATAGCTAGCCTGAAAAGCTGAAAGCCTAATACCCCACACAGCTCCACCCCAATCACTTCACCTTCCCTCTCCCATTTCCCTTCTCATCTGCATTATGCTGCCTTTCAGCTCGAGCCAAGTGCTGCAGCAGGAAGCCACAGGCTCCTGGCTGCAGGGTGAGGGTCTTGGATTTGTATTATACAGAGACAAAGGCTCAAAGGAAAGACTGCATCATGATTTATATCTAACACTTTAAGTAACATGCAAACATTACTGCATCTAAAAGGCCGCTGACGATGAAGAGTACTGTGAGCCTGCTTACCTGGGTTATTTAGCACTATTTAGACCATATGTAGACATAAAAAGAACTGGGAAAAATCCAAAGATTGAGTCAGCATGACACTGTCTGCTAACAGCTAACGTTGTGAGAAGAACAACATGAGAAACAGGGCCTCTTCCTTCAGTATACCTGTCCAGCCATCAACAGATTGAAGACTTGGTGAACAGGAACATGCATTCATACTACTGTGTTGGACAGCCTTTGCTGCACCTTTCTCCCATGAGGTAGTTCACCCTTTTTAAATTTATGTTTGATACTGGTCTCCAAAACATCTTGTATTGATTACCTCCATTCAATTATCTGCTGTCCAGAGAAGTGTGTCTTTTTGTCTTCAGCCTGATCTCTGGTTAGTGTCAATGCTCTGATCATCTGTTTATATTGCACAAGGTGAATTGTTGTTCCCTGTAATACAATAAAGCACTACGTAGAATGCAATATTATAGAGGATAACTATTCATCTTTTCTGTGCTGTTTGTGTATGTCTCTCATGTACTTTTCAGTTTTCTTTCCAGAGATGATGATAGTTTTGTTGGTGGCTTCCACCTTTAGTCACAACAGGACAATCTGATGAAACCCGGAACTAGTCTCATTCAGGTCCACATCAAATTCTAGAGAGTAGCTTGTACAACATAAACGTTGGCTTGCTTGGATTAAACTAGCAATTGTAACTTGCCTTGCTGCAGTAATACACAGTGCAAAGAACTGCAGTTTCATGGAATCCATAAGACAGGCAGAACTTGTTTATACCAATCAACATCTTTTACTATCTCTCTTTGAATATGTAAAGAGCTCATCTACCTATAGAAGCTACTTCTGGAATGCATTCTAACTTTGGAGAACCTCCCAAACATACGCCTATGGTCAATGCTTTTAATGTCAGGCACAAAACCACTTTGAACTCCAGATGCTACCAGAATACAGGATGGTCCAGCACTTCAGTCTGTGTCTTCAGTACACATGATGGCTCCCTTTGAACTAACTTTCTGATCCTATAAACATGTATGAAAGTTCAAAGTTATAGTATTCACTAAGGACACCAGAAGAGACAAAGAAAATTGTGCATATTATAAGGTTCATCCAAACTGGATAGACAGTGCATTCAGGGAGTCAAAAAAGGAAGGATGTGTGGAGTGGGGCACCACAGGGGTCTGGGACTATTTGGTATTTTTATTATAGACCAAAATGATGGAGTCAGGGACGTACAGCAGGGACAGAAAGCATGATGAGAATTTGGGAAGTGATCTTCACTAACAAGATACTTGAAAAACAAAACCACCCAGGATGACGATCAGTAGGGGCAAATACAAACTATTACATGAAGAAAGAAAAAAATTAACTGTACATAAAAACCTGCTGCAGGAGGAAATTAAAAAACATGTTTCTGGGGTCATAATGGAAAGAAAAGAGAGGTAATGCACTTAAATTGCAGCAGGAATGACTTAGGATTGATACTAGATAAACCTTCCTAAGAACTAAGCACTGGGGCAAACCAGCTGGCCTGTTTTTCCATTGTAGTAAGTTTTCAAGAGCCGCATAAATAAACATGAAAGAAAGGACACAAGCATTGGCGAGACCATGCTGGAACGGAGGATGTTTAGAGGCTCTCCAGAGACTTTCTTGCCAGTTCTGTGGCTTTTTGAAACTCTTCTGTTTGTATGCATTTCTGAAATAGCTCCTTAACAGACTACAGATCTTCTTTCTCTGGCGCTTTATTTGACCCATGGCTACAAACAAGTTTGGCCTGCAAGGCAGAGGGAAATTAAGGATCACTACTCCAAGTGAGTCTTGCATGCAGTCGTCAAACTTCTGGAGCAACCTCACTGCATTTTACAAACAGTCAAGAAATAAGAATTTTAGATCAGAGAGATGTTCTGCTCCTAAATATTTAACATGAACTGCAATGAATGTGTGCGTGGAAAATGCTGCTAAAAGCCCTTTAGAAGTTTCCCCTTTAGGGCGTACAAGGCATAAAATTTATCGAAAATCATTTCAGTGATTTCACCAGCGTTACGTTTGTTTTTTCTTTCTTTGCACCTGTTTGCTCAGAAATGGACAACTGAGCACTGATGTTTCTCAGCCCACTCCCAGCACCTTCCACTGTGTCTTGGTTGTTGTTGCTGTCAGTTTGGATTTGGGAAGCAGGCAGGCAATCCAGACAACACTTAGTGGCAGATGAAATTGTACATTTTTGGGAGTAATACACAATCCCTGAGAAGTCTGAAGACCAGAGTCTGAAAATCCCAGCTTTCAGCTATTTCTTTACTTTTGTTTTCTTTAAAAATAGCAGCAACAACTACAAAATTTCTGCTTCCCAGAAGGTCACTGCTCAGGTTTAATACAGTTAATAGAACTGAACTGGTTTAAAATCCATTTTAGTCAGATAAGCAACAGGAAAAGCGCATGTTTTCATTGGTGAATTTCCAGGAACTACATGGTGACTGAGACAGTGCTCCATCACAAGCACTGCAAACAGTCAACAGCTGTGGACAGACTGGTCCTGATGAATAAAAATCAGAATCGCAGAATCATAGAATGGTTAACCAGGTCTCCAGTTACCTTATGGAGAGGATCCACATTTTCCCTTGTCTTCCTTTTATCACCAGTGTACCTACAGAAGCTTTTCTTGCTGCCCTTGACACTGCTGGCCAGATTTACTTCTCTCAGGGCTTTAGCTTTCCTAAGCTGACCCCTGGCTGCTCAGGAAATTTCTCTGTATTCCTCTCAGGCTACCTGTCCTTGCTTCCACCCTCTGTAGAATTCCTTTCTGTCTTTGAGTTTTGGTTCTCTGGCTCTTTGTATGGAGAATAGACTGCTGCTTATGTTGAAGTGTATGCTTTGTCCTTGCAGACAGATTTGTTAATAAAAATGTATTAAATAAAACACATTTGTAGGAATTTCTTTCCACATAAGCTTCTATTTTCTTTATGTGCATCCACAACATTTGATGAGGTAACGGTGCCTTTGTGCTGAATACATGCAAGGTTTGATGATTGCAGCAGAAGGTGGACCAGCTCATTTAGGAGGTTATTGCACTTTACAGATAAAAAGTAACTTCTCAGCACCCCACAAATAACTGCTGTCATTAGGGAAACTGAGAAAGCATAAATTGGTAAGTGATGATGGCAGCTGATCTCAGAGCCATAACAGTAACACTGTACCTTCTCTCTTGCATTCTTATGCAGCCCACAATCCTTTCTTTAGGATCTGACACTACAAAATACAAATGTATATTCATTTTCTTTCACTTACGTGTGTTTCTGTGGTCTAGTTCATGCCTGAATTGACTGGAATTATTTCATGAAAAGATGGATAATGTTACAGTAAAGAGAGCTATCTCAGAGAAAACAAATAAATTCTGCTCTTCAGAAATCTTTAAATAAATAAGTTCAATAAATTCTGCTCTTCAGAAATTCAGCAGCACTGTAGACAAGATCTAAAGAACCAGTTTTGAAGAGAAACAGTTACAATGGTTCTCATTCTGAAGTCTGCAAATGTTAACGATATCATGGAGAAACTGCCACTGAAACAATTTTGAACCTGCCCCTTTGAGGAAGATGTCTCTATAAATGATTTCTGAGCTTTGTATTTGTTCAGCTATGTCTACTGTCAAAAGCATTCTTCAGAATTTACACCTAAAATGTCACCTGCAAATGAAAGTGGAAAGTGTGATGTGCTTGCTGCATACAGAAAGGATGAGTTTTCTGAGTCATATCTGAAGCTCTGTCACTAAAAAGCTTTCTTATCCTGGATCAAAAACATACTTGGTTCAAAACTCCAATGTGCCCTGCAGTCAGTCAAGATTGTTTTTTTCAGCTTCCTTTCCATGTAAAACTTTTTTCACATAGCTTTGGAAATAGTGCTGTGGAAGTGCTGTATTATTTGCTATATTAGCTATATGAGTAATGATAAGCAAATATGAGTAATGAAAAAATAGTAAGTAATTGCTGTGGTTTAAAATATAAAATAACATTCAGGTCTCTGTCTGGCAGCAAACCTGGAGAGAAGAGGGAAAAGGCACTACTCATGGTATAGGAAAACAAAATTAGGGGTTGTATAACAGAATGGGGCAAAACCAAAATTATGGTACTAGATGGGTTGCATGAAAGAGCTCACCAGTACCACTGAGAGGTTGGTTTCTATAATCTTGGAAAAGTTGTGGCAATCAAGGAAAATCTTCAAGACAGAAAAGGGGCAAATTTTATGCTTGCTATAAAATAAAAAGCAGCAGGATCCAGAGAAATATAAGCCAGAGAAACTAACCTCAGCCTCCTTAATCTCAGACGCGAGAGATGCAGTAAAAGTGCATAGAAAAATGACTGTACCACTGAACTCAAAGGGCAGCCATCAATAGTTTGAAGTCTAACTTGTGGCTGTTAATGAGAGGTGTGACCCTCAGAGGTAATGCTGGGCCAGTATGCTTTGCATCTTCAGCAATGACCCAGAAAACAGGGGTGGCCCTCTGTCCTGGGTTCAGCAGTATCAGTCATTTTACTGCTTCTCAATAGCTGGCGCAGTGCTGTGTTTTTGACTCTCAGCCTGGGAATAGCACTGATAGCACCGAAGTTTTTAGTTGCTGCTCCGTAATGTTCACTCTGACCAAGGACTTTCTGAGTCTCATGCTCTGCCAAGGAGGAGGGGAAGCAGGGAGGAAGAAGAGACAGGACACCTGACCCAAACTAACCAAAGAGGTATTCCATACCACAGTATGTCATGCCCACTATGTAAATTGGGGGCAGTTACCCGAAAGGGTTAGATCATTGCTGGGTTGGGCTGGGTATCAGTCCGAGGGTGGTGAGCAGTTGTATTCTCTTCCCTTGTTATTATTGGTGGTAGCAGCAGTGGTTTCTGTTATACCTTAGTTATTGGACTGTTCTTATCTCAATCCCTGGAAGCTACATTCTTTTGATTCTCCTCCCCATCCCTTAGGGAGAGGCGGGAGGTAGTGGAGGAGTGAGGGAATGGCTGCATGGTTCCGAGTTACTGCCTGGTCTTAAACTACGACACTCTCATCTTCATGAAATTCTTAGAAGAAGCAGTTGTGCATGCTGGAAGGCAGAGCTTATGTTCAGAGAGCTCTGAATACAGAAGTGGCCTGACGGGGTGGACCTCAGAATATTCAGCAAAGACTAAACCAAAGGCCTATACTGGAACAGGACAACCCACTGAAGCAGTACAGGCTGGAGGTGCAGCAGCAGGATAGCAGCTATTCAGAATGGTACCTCAGGCCCTGATGGGCAACATGTACCAGTGAGATCTTATGGCAACGAAGGTAATATATGGGCTTACATTAGCAACAGAGTAGCCAACAAGTTCAAGGAAGTGATTTTTTCTAAATATTGCAACTTCTTTTGGGACTTCAGTATAAGAAAGCTGTGAATAAAGTGGACTCACACTAACAGAATCATCCTGGCCAGATGATAGGCCTGTGCTCATCATTCTTTATCATTCCAAGAGCAATTACATCAGCTGTGCTTTGTTGTAATTTTAAACTTGATTCCAAACAACTAATGGAAACTCTGAATAGAATGCTATTAAAAACACTCATCATATGACTTCATATAGGGAACTACTCAGGAGAGCTGCTTAATCCACTTAACCTGTGTCCCTCCCATCAAGAGCAGCTTATGCATGGTCTTCCTGGAATGCTACAGAACAGTAAATTTTTATTCATTTTTGAATACTGATGCTGTTACAGTTTGTTTTACAGGAATGAAATCCATGTATTCACAGATATTTCTGCTGTTGTTCCTAACAGCCATTCCAGATCATTACTATTTTGGTGAGTATTTTCACACTATAAATCTGTCTTATTTCTTACACAGTCAAATTCCAAAAAGGTAAAATAAGAAAACGAAACTGGAAAGAATCATATTTAACTTTCACACTTTTCCACTGGCAAACACTTTCCACCTCCAACTTCCTTAGAGAACTTCATTATTTGCATGGGCTTCAGTGAAGTCAGGGACAATTCTAGGAATAAGGCTTAACTAACTTGTACTTCCAAACTTTATATTTAACATGTTAACACTGAGCTCTGTGTTGATGTAGGACACTGGGGTTGTTTTTTTTAGGATCAACAAACGGCAAATGCTTCCATATGAAAAAGAATATCTCCACCCACAGAAACAGAATTCAGCTTTCCTACACAGCAAACAATAGAGAATGAATATGCCTCTCAGAGGAACAGCCAGAATAAAAACAACCACACCCCAAATCCAAATGGAATTCTCAGATATTTTCAGCGTTTCTTTCCTAAGACAGCACATATTCTCCTACAAAGGTGAGCAGGAGGAACAAATGTATTGTCAATCTTTGAAATGTTTAGGAGTTTTGTGTACTTTCGGAGGGAACAGACTTAACCCCATCATTGTCTTTTACACCAATCCACCTCATGATTTTTTTTAAGAGTAAGCATCTAGAAATGGGGAAAACTTTCCAGATATTCACAGATGGAACAGTGACAAAATGTCTTCAAGAGAAAGAAGTCCACTAGCCAAAAAGTGCAAGAACCATTAGAATTTATTTGAAACACCTTCATTTAAGTTTTCATTACTAGATTAATGAGCTTATTTAGTATTTGCACAGAGCTGAATGCATTGGAACAATATTACTTTTACAATTCTAAAAGCCAATTAGAATGTCAGTGTTTCAATCAGATTTATTGCAATTTTCATATAAGATCATTTTAAAGCTGCCTTGTCTCAGCTTTTATGAGATTAATTTAAATGCACTGTAATATCAGCTGCTCAAGCCATGTGCTGTAATTCTTACCTTGTGATCACCAAGAAACTTTGTCAAAACTGCTTCACAGATACTGAAGAAAAGAGAATAACTAGAAATAAAATAAAAAAGTTCAATATGTTCAGCAGTGTATGACAGAGTTTCACAAATATTTCTGTTTTCACAGTTCAGATTTCCTCTAGGATCAGCAAGTTAATAGTGCTTCTACTTTTAAAGCTGCAATTAGGATTATCTAAAAGTTATACAAATCAAAGACAAGAGCTTTTGATATTCAAAAAGCTAGTCTGCTTGAACTGGATAAGGCTTAAATGGGGAATGAGGTGTTTCACTATGGAAAATGCTCTTATGATTTACTGGCAGATTCACAGATTTTTTAAGGCCAGCAAGACCTATTGTCAGACAAGCACACCTGAATGACACATGTAAAGAACCTCCTCACATCGTATCTACTGCATCAAGCCCATTCCTCTTGCTTGAATTACCCTTTTCTTTTTGAAGGACATTCAGGTCTTGTTTTTCACATTCAAAATGCTGGAGAACTCACCAAGTCTGCAAGATACTTCTGTAGTTCACTGACCTTATTGGAAGAAGGTGTTTTCTTTCTTTCACTTTGAATTTGGTGAAACTTAGATAGACTGAATTTCTAACACACTACTTTTTGAAACAAGGGAGAAAGGTGCTGTAATTAGACAAAACACTTCCCAGTTTAATATGTATGCTGTAGTTAAGTCATCACTTAACATAGTTTTGCATAAACAGAGAGAAATTTAATTTCTCCAGCTTTTCACTATAACGTATGATTTCTAGACTTTCAAGTCTTCCTTCAATTCTTTTCTAATTATCCTCTCATTAAAATGTCACTTAATACTGAGTGAATTTAAATCACTTAGTAATATCTGCTAGCAATTCACCCTTGATTGTGTCAGCCTTTGACTTCTTAGTATTTCTATCAGTCTCTTATAAATTACTTTTAAAATATATTACTGAACAGTGGGAGTTCATAGCTAAGGTAGACTTCAGCAAGTTCAATCAGAAGTAGCCTTGAATTTTGTCAAAATAAGTGTGAATTAATAGTTTTCAAGTATTTGCTACAATCATGAACTATTTTGCCCCAAAGATGACAAATTATTTTTGACTTGACATGACTTTCTGTGCATTTGCATTAGAAATGTGCATACTCTAATGAGAAATATATTACAGAATCCACCTTAAAACTATCAGTAAGATTTTATTGTAGGCAGTGAGCCTAATCACACGACTCCATCCGTCCCTCCACCAGCAATACCCCAGCTCAATTATTTGCATGGTTTGTGTCTAGTCTACATTAAAAAAAAAAAAAAAAAAAAAAAAAAAATTGCAATTTTGCAAGGTTTTATAATAATTAACAAAAATCCTTTCTGTAAAT
>JAOEHX010018554.1:0-11071 GCA_025448015.1 Bolborhynchus lineola | reverse complement strand
CAGTAACTAAGGTATAACACAAACCACTGCTGCTACCACCAATAATAATAATGACCAGGGAAATACAAGGGAAGAGGGTACAACTGCTCAACACCCAACGACCAAGCCGTGAACTCCACTCTTCTGGGTTCTTACCCCCAGTTTTTCCATCCTGAGCATGACGTGCTGTGGTATGGAATACCTCCCTGGTCAGCCCGGGTCAGGTATCCTGTCTCCTCCTCCTCCCGGCTTCCCCCGATCCCTGGCAGAGCATGAGACTCAAAAAAGTCCCTGGTCAAACAAAACACTCTAAGCCACAACTATAAACATCATGCCACCAGCGCCGTTCCCAGGCTGAAAGCTGAAAATACAGTGCTGCACCAGCTACCAAGGAGAAAAATGACTGCTACTGCTGAACCCATGACGCAAGAAATACTGGAGATCAACTGTGTTTTACTCATTACAGTTCCAGCAGACAGAGAACATCTGAGATGCTGCACATTCCAGTAAGAAAAAAGAACACTGTATAATTGCATTTTCAATTGGCCTGGTGGGTGGTCTTAGCCGTGACACAGACTTGCAATGTGCAGAGGCATGCACCCTAGTGCTTGTTCACCTTAGCAGAGCCGTCTGTTTTTCAAGAACACATGCCGGATTTTGGGGGAGTATTTTCACAAAGAGATTATTACAGAAAATGGCAGCAGCCAGCCAGTGCTTTGCCTCAGTTAAGCTTCTCATCTAGCATTAGTATTTTCTGCTCTGTGTACTCTCAGGTGAACAAGCTGATCCTTGCAAGTTCCAGGCCTGCAATGAGTTCTCTGAATGCTTAGTAAATCGCTGGAGTGGGGAAGCTGAGTGTGTCTGCAATCCTGGCTACCTAAGCATTGATGGGCTGCCTTGCAATAGCATATGTGATCTTCAACCAAACTTCTGCCTGAATGATGGCAAGTGCGACATAAGCCCTGGACAAGGGGCTATCTGCAGGTAGGTCATCCCACTGCTTGAAGCATGTGCTGCCTGTATGAAAAGCCCTTACTCTCTCCTCTCTTGTAGCATTCTGTAGGATTTGTGCAAAATACCCTAAGATTATTTGTAGTAAGTGAGATTATAAGGATTATCATTCATGTTATGCTGCTGAGTGGAGGTCCCACTTAATAGTGGGATATATATATTTTGTATATTATATATATGTTATATATATTCATATATATATATGTATATATCAGAAGTGAGATTTTAACACATTTCTTTAATAGAAAATAAACATCAGGAAATAAAAACAACTAGGAAAAACAGTAGTAATGGAATATACTATAACAGTAGTAATGGAATATACTCAGCTATTCATATCACTTTCATTGACCTCTGGGGACAGAATTAATCTCCAGAGGTTTTCTCAAGTAACAAACTGTCAAAACATATGAGAGTTAATTCCACCACAAATCTTACTTCATATCTGAAAGGCATATTCATGCAACATAAATATATAAATATATTGGTCCAGATTTACCAATAGTGGCAATTGGCTACTGAAACAGTGCAGTTAATTGATTGAGTTTATTGAGGCAACAGATACAGGTTCTTATGGATTGCCGGTGATAAATACTGTCTGCAAAAGCACATGCAAATAATAGTTACATGGATACAAGCGCTGGATAAAGTTAACAAAGCCTGGCTCTAAGATATAAAGGTAACAGTAAAAAGTGCCTCTATGGAGATTCTAAGTTTTCCCAGGGAAGCACTGTATACCGTGCAAGCCTTACCCACAGGCATCCGTATGGTGGTGAAAGAAGGGACCAGCCCATCGACAGGTCCCAGGAGTCTGTTGATGTTATCTTCCAAGATGGTATCTTCCCCAATATCCCCCTCTCTCTTGGGTCATTTAATACTATTTTTCACCTTCAAGGTGGAGCTTGAGTGACTCTAGTCATTCATACCTTTATTATTATTGGTGCAAATCTCTCTTGCTTCACTTTTAAAGGTATATGACACCAAAAATTCAGAGCGCATGCTCAGGGAGGGCTGGTCTCTTTTTTTGGGGGGGTTGCATTGGAGGTGGGAGTGTATTTTAGCATGTAAATGCATTATAATGACATTATAATGAAGCAAAGTTCACACAGAGGACAGTCTTCTGTCAAAAGATGACAGGTCACCAACTCAGGGTAGCGTATGTGCAGTTTATCAGTTTCTTGTACCACCTGGTTCCTGTTTCTTGTCAATGTTAGGACAGATTATGGCCGCGAGGTCTTCACCTGGCTACATTGTCCGTCTGTGTATGCACAGGAACCGCTGTGGAGTGCACACTCCAGAGGTGGCTGCATCCAGCTTTAAGAGGCACTGAAAGTCCATTTTTCCCTTATGTGTGGACAATGCAATGCTGCATTTCAAATATAAGTTTAATTCCTAATTATTCCACAACTGTGAGGGTGGTGAGGTACTGGAATGGGTTGCCCAAGGAAGTTGTGAATGCTTCATCCCTGGCAGTGTTCACGGCCAAGTTGGACAGAGCCTTGGGTGACATGGTTCAGTGTGAGGCAGGGGGTTGAAACTAGATGATCTTAAGGTCCTTTCCAACCCTAACCAATCTATGATTCTATAATGGTAATTCTATAATTCTAGATAATTCTATTCCATTATATAATAGTAATTCTATAATTCTATTACTATTATCTATGATTCTATAATATGGCTTTAATAGTATATTTAAAGTCAGTACTAATATTCTTGTGTTCAAAACTAGAGGCAGATACAAATACTGAATGCTGTCTTGGGCAACCATTATAAGAACACAAATCTTGGATGCACACTTCTTTCTAGTAATTTATTTTCTGTTTTTATTTAACTAACCATCATGGAGCTCATGACACTATAAACATTCTGCTTGTTTAATACACCTTTCAGTTGTATTTAACTCACAAGATAATTAATACAACTTGCTTTCTACCTTTACAGGGTTCCATATATCATGTGCAAGTCTCAGTCAAGGCCTAACTTTTTACTTATGCTAAACACCTTCTAGTTTTAACACATCACAAGATACTCTAAATTGCAAAAAAACCCCTACAGGCTTCTTCTATCACAAATGCATTATCCTCTTTATTATTTTAGCTATCTTCACTCAGCCCAATAGTTAGAGTTGTTCAGCTTGGAGAATGCTCCCGTGAGACCTTAGAGCAGCCTTCCAATACCTAAAGGGGGCTTAGAAGAAAGGTGGGGACAAACTTTTTAGCAAGGCTTGTTTCAATAGGACAAGGGGTAGTGGTTCTAAATCAAAAGAGGGTAGATTCAGACTAGATATAAAGAAGGATTTTTTTACAAGGGTGATGAAACACTCTGTCAGGTTGCCCTAAAGTAGTAGATGCCCAATCCTTGGCAATATTCAAGGCAGCCTGACCTAGTTGAAGATGGCCTTGCCTGTTGCAGGGGGGCTGGCCTAGATAAAATTCAAAGGTCCCCTCCAACCCAAACTATTCTATAATTCTATACCAAAAAGGCTGTTCACAATAATAAAAGTGTGTTGGTACTTGAACACACAGAGGTATTTACTGAGGTGCCTTAACTGAGGGCACATCATACAGGAAGTTAAACACATTTACATTAACCAAAGATTTTGCTGGTATTTAATTTCCCTGAGTTTCCTTGTTGCAGGTGTCGTGTGGGAGAGAACTGGTGGTACAGAGGGGAGCACTGTGAAGAATACGTGTCAGAGCCACTGGTTGTGGGTATTGCAATTGCTTCTGTAGCAGGATTCCTTCTTGTTGCATCGGCTGTCATCTTCTTCTTGGCCAGGACCCTTCGAGACCAGTATACAAAGAGTGACACTGAGGACTCACAGGGGTGAGTGACACTATCTAATATTTTGAAACACATCTGCTATAATAATAGGATGTACAGGCGCTTCCATATGCCAGGCTTCCTTAATCTGCCTGCTGCCCTTCGAGGCTGCCCTTCAGGGCTGCAGAGAAGATCACAGTTTGTTTCTTGCTCCCCAGGCAGGGTGACAGCCTCTCATCTGTTGAGAACGCAGTTAAGTACAACCCCATGTATGAAAGTGACACGACTGGCTACAGCCATTACTACCGGAGATACCCCCAACTAACGTCCTACAGCTCCACCAGTGCAGAGACATCCACAGACTACAGCAGTGAAGAGATCAGGCACATTTATGAAAACAGTGAGCTTACTAAGGAGGTAAATTACTTCATTCTCACAGTGGCATGGAAAAGATCATGTAAACAATAAGCTTATTTCACGCTTATAACCAAAGAGGTGGGCCCACTCTTTTCCCAGTGTCTATGCTCTGGAGAAACAGGCTGGAACTATGGCTACTGCAACTACTAAAGGGAAGAGAGAAAGGATTTCCTTCCCCATTTGCTATTAGGTACCGAGAAGGAAATGGGTGTGTTCTGAAGTGTAATGAATTTCACATGATGAGGGAGCTGACTTCTTAAATGACTTCATGAGAGCTGGGGAGGTTTATGCCAACCACCTTATGTAAGACTAGCTATACAGTGAGAACCTGGTGCATCCAGGCATGTCTACAGTTTTGTTGTTTGATTGTTTTATTATTTTTAAAGTATACATATTTCTATAAACTGCAAGTTAGATCACCTCCTCTCCTTTCTTCCTATGTACACAGTATCCAGGGTTTATGCTAAAGCAGATTTGCTAAAGAGAAGGAATTTTTGCATCTAAGAACTAACCACAGATCCTTAAGCAACTGCAAGAGGTGTGAATCCAGTCTGTAGGGCTTGTAAGCAAAGGATCTATGAAAGACAAATGGTTTGTAACAGCCTGCTGGTATGTCTCACACTGTCCAAGCTCTGTTTTTGATTTAAAAGTAAAGTATTACTGGATTCCAAGTGCTTAATTTAAAAATGAAAACAGCATAAAGTCAAATTCTAATATTGGTTGTGCTCCTTTTCAAACTCTACTCCTTGAAGCAGCAAAACATGGGAATTTTATTTTCCAAACCCCATAAATTAGTTATTTCAGTAATATTCTGATTTCTGCTATCTACTTATAGTGTGTTTCTTGTATTCTAGGAAATTCAGGACAGAATTCGAATTATAGAGCTCTATGCTAAAGACCGTCAGTTTGCAGAGTTTGTCAGGCAGCATCAGATGTGAGTGAAATGTTTTACTTGGATAACTAACTCCTTTGCTATTTTTTTATGTGCACTTTACTACATTCCTGGATTTTTTTCATATCAAGGGTCTAGAAATGCTGGAACATTAGAGGTTAAGATTTCAACATTATTTCTGAAGAAGATCAATCCTTTGAAAGTACTTAAAGTAATCAGTGTCAAAATTAGATAACCCCAGAAGGTATGTTAAAAGCATTGAAGAGGAATCCCAGAATTAAGGGGTGTCGGAGAAGCACTGACATTAGTTTAGGTCCTTGAAAGCACAGATTGAACCTTCTAAACTCTTGTAGTATACTTACTACTGCATAGTGCTCTATTTAAAATAGAAATTTTAAAAGTGTGTTTATCTTGAGTTCTCAAGACTTTGCAACTAACTATTACCTGGCAAACCAGTAGTACAGCCCTGTCTGGTATAGCGGCACTTACCAGAGCATAAAGCTTACAGTTCCAAACAGTTAACCAAGCTGAGTTGTGTGCTTTGGTGAGAGCCAATCATGGAAAAGGCCATCAGGGAATGAATTAGTAGCATACATGTTCTTATGAACTCTGCCCTCCCTGTAGCAAGCAGCAAATTACAGCTAACAAGCAGTCTGAAAGCTTGTGAGACCTCACTTGGAGTATTGTGTGCAGTTCTGGTGTCCTCAACATAAAAAGGACATGCAATTGCTGGAACAAGTCCAAAGGAGGGCCACGAGGATGATCATGGGACTGGAGCACCTCCCTTATGAAGATAGGCTGAGAGAGTTGGGCCTACTCAGCCTGGAGAAGAGAAGGCTGCTTGGAGACCTCATAGCAGTCTTCCAATATCTGAAGGGGGCTTATAAGGATGTTGGGGAGGGACTCTACATTAGGAACTATAGTGATAGGACAAGAGGTAATGGGTTCAAACTTAAACAGGGGAAGTTTAGATTGGATATAAGGAAGAAATTCTTTACTGTAAGGGTGGTGAGCCACTGGAATGGGTTGCCTAGGGAAGCTGGGAAAGGTGGCGGTGTTCAAGGCCAGATTGGACAGAGCCTTGGGTGGCATGGTTTAGTGTGAGGTGTCCCTGCCTATGGCAGGGGGGTTGGATCTTAAGGTCCATTCCAACCCTAACTATTCTATGATTCTATGATACTGTGGGATCCTTTTAAAAATAGCTACAGTAACAAAAATTTAAGATCATAAACTATCTTTTTTTTTTTTTTTATTGAAACTAACAGCAGTTCACGTGTTCCCGTGTCAGTTGTTCAGTTTTTCACCTTGAAAAGGATCAGCATTTACATTTTCCACAGCTGGAAAGTAGTAAGGGCTGCCTCATACAAGCCATGAACTCAGTGTTCGAAAGAGACTAACTTAATCATTGCTTCTCTGTTTTTTGTTTCAGGAGGCTGCTTTAAGAAAAAAAAGAAATCAGTACAATACAAGTGGAAGATAAAGATTACTTTGTTGGCATAGCAATGGGCTCAGATGTAACTGCAAAGTTACTTATAGTCTTAACATTGCAGGGATGGATACAGATGTTTTTTGCATGAATGGCTAAAATGTACAGATGTCTATCTCAATTACTTCTGGCTTTTCTGTGTAAAGTGACGTTTTTAAGAGGTGATCAGAAGTGGTAGAGGTTATGAAAGTTCATTTTCCTTTAACTCTGAAATGGACAGCGAAAGTTTGTAGACCACGCAAAAAAAATCTCCTCAGGTAAGAGAAGATACATGTGCTACGAAAATAAAATGCACATTTAAAATCCCTCTTTGGCATTTAGCCAGTCACTGGAGGCTTTCATAGGTATCCAGGTATGTAGCAATTTCACGTGTATCCAACACTAGTGGAAGAAATACTTTATGAATGATTTGTAGGGGAGCATGATTGTGCTAGAATTGTGTTAGCATTATTTTAAAGCATTCCCATTATAAGTGCAACCATAACCTCACCAGAAAAGTTCTTTTCTACAGATGCCTGAGGTACATTTTGTCACTAGCATTAGCAAAGCAGAGTGCAGCAGGGAGCCTGCAGGCCTCCTAAAGGCTCTCACAGCAATCATCACCCTGCCTGCCAGTGACCCCATGGGGCACCCCAGCAAAGCAGCACAGTGCTGCTGCAGCACAGAACCCTGATTTGAAAACCAGGACAGTTGATTCTCCAGCTGTTCCTGGCAAACACACAGTTGGGGCATACAGGGTTTCTATCAAAAAAATGTTCAGTGAAGCTTAAGTGACTAACAGTGACCTTTTTTATGTAGACAATTTGATATTTTAAGTTAACACACATTATTATTTGTTGCGTGTTTCCTATACTTACTTTCATAATGGATTTAATTGTTTATATAGAAAGATGAATAATTTAATGATAAAATTCCTGCCCTTTGTACACATCCTTTTAAAAAAATGTTAGTTTTTACTCAGTGTTCAATTCAGCCAACTGATTTTTGAATTTTCTTTACTGAACTGGGCAATACCCTGCCATGAGCTGTGTTTCAAAATCAGGCTGTACCACTGAAGTGTATGTATAGTTGGTAGATGGAAGCACTTTCTTCTGGGGAAGGGAAAAAAATCACAGTATTCGGGGCTTAGTGGAAGTCAGTGTAAAATTCCTTAAACCAAAAAAGCCTGAAGCATTTTAAAATAGCTGAATTGAGATGGGGACCTCTGAGGTACAGAAAGGGAGTTTTATCTTCAAGTTATAAAACTAGTTCTGACCATCTGTTAAGGTGGGCTCTGTTCAATCACCCTGTGTCTCTTGTTTAAGGCATTCACACAGTTGTCAAGGTTAGAGCGCTCATAGCCTCACATTAGCTTTTGCTAGCAAACAAGGCCAAGTTATTTGTCCTTTCTGTAGTCTAGCTCTTGGCCCACATGTGCCAACAGCCACCTGATACTTTTTAGAGTTAAGTAACAGTGAGAATTAATTACTCGTTTGTAGGCAGCTTAGCTAAACAAATGAGTGTTTCAAAGCAGTTCTACATCTTCTGGAGAACCTCACTGCATCACTTGTATAGTATCTTCTTGCCTTGAGTGGCAGGGAAGGGGTATCTGAGTCAAACATCTGTCAAAGAAATGCTTTCATAAATCACTGCAAATGCAAATTGTGCGGCACAGCAGGAAATAATATGTGCTGCCAAACACCATTGTGACCAGAGCCGCCATTCTGCTGGGTGACCCAAGGACTCTCGGAACAGCTGGTCCAGAGTTTCTGAGGCACAGCCCACTGCCTTCTGGCCATGCAGCAGCACAGCTAAGCCATCCTGGAGCACTGGGGACTGTGATTATAACCGTACAATGCAGGGAAGAACAGGGCCCAGAGTAGGCAGCAACTTGTGAGTTGTCTCTATGCAGCTGGGCTGCGAGCCCTGGGAGCTTTGGTGCTGCTCCTGCTAAGCACAGTGGTGACTGGTGGCTGGTATCAGACATGTTTTAAAGGTATTGTACTATCTGCTGTGCACAAGCTGAGAAGGGTGTTGGTTGCACTGAGAATGAGGTATTTCAGTGCATATACAATTAATCTTTTTGTGTGTGTGTATATGTATGTACACAATGTTATCTTATTTTCATTATAATAAAAAAATTATTCCCAAAATATTTTTTTCTATAAAATTAATGTTGAGACTATGAGCTTGATACAAAGATAGAAGGTATCTTAACCATGATGATTAGTGCATGTAGGATCACACAGTTTATTGGGTTTTGGGTGTTTTATTTTTTTTTAAACAGTTTGTTAAGCTGTTAAACCCTTTTTCTGACAAAGCGCCAAATGTAGTTCCTTATCACTTGTAAGGTTATATTCTGAAAATGTCATGCTGGAAAGCACATAACTGAATGTTTTCTTTTCAGTTAAGCTCTGCCCATTTTGAAGATATTTTGGTTCTAATCAAAGAGCTGAAATATGCTATTACTTAGGGGATCTTCAAGTATTAACAAACAAAACAAAACACATATCCCCCACCCCCTTCAAGCCTCTTCATCTAAATTGTTTGATGATCCATCTTGTGACACGTAATGAACTTGCTTTCTTGGACACCTTCCCAATCCAAGGCAGAGACAAAGAACTCTAAATATCCTAACAAAAAAAAAAACCCAAACTAGCTCTTGCTTATGAATCAACCAGTACTTATTATCAGCTAACATTCAGTTTTTCACTTGCTAAAAGTGCAGTTTTGAAGAAAGTGGCTTTATTTAAGAACATAGACAAAAGCAGTTACTGTCTACTGAAAACTGATGAGTCTGTTGGCTTCTGTGGCCCCCCTTAAGGCTTGAAAACAAGACCCTGCAGGTCACTAGCAGCCACCCCTTTAATAGAAGATAAATGTGCAGAAACCCATGCTGGACCACGATGCCATGTACTGCACAAACCACTGTGTATAAATTTTGCCTGTATTATTTCTGGGGTGTCTCAAGGCCTTCCCTCTTACACTTCAAGGCATCAGTCCACAGTAGAATTCTACCATAGCTGGAAATTCAAACAAAGAATAATTGTGCAGAACTAAAAGACTGACAGTGCTTCAGGACCTGTGTGATTGCCTTTTATTTGATAGTTTTCAGCAAAGGATAGAGCCTTGAGCAGCAAAAAGATACGCAATTACTCTGATATTCTTTTAGCTATTCTGTTAAGATCAGTTTTGTGGGGCTGATATACCACTGGGTAACAATTTGGTCCCAGAAAACAGGTATCTTTAGGTCCTGAGAGATAGCTGAAACTACAGTTTCCTCTTATGTCCTCTGAAACAAGGAAACACAGATATAATTATTAAAATGGAAAAAGCCTTCAGTAATCAAGACTTTTCACTCATGTTCCTTATCACATCTTCTTGAATTGGTCCTTCTTCTGAAAGGTTGCAAAAGGAGCATGAGAGGGCTCTGAGCACTCTTCCACACTCAGAGTGTGGACAGCAGGCATGCTAAGGTGCAGGAGCCCCAGTGCAGGGACAGTCATTCATGCTATTGAAACACAAAGCAAAAATACTTACCAATACCACTGTACCTGTCTATCTGTAAGCACTGTAGGACAGACAGAGTGACTGTACAACATTAGAAATGTGATGGGACACTGCTGCTTTTTAAATATTAATTGAAAGCACACAGGAATTTCATGGAACTTTGTTTAGACTCATAAAATCACAGAATATGATGGGTTGAAAGGGACCTTAATGATCATCTAGTTCCGTCCATCTGACATGGGCGTGGACGCCCCACACTAGATCAGGTTGCTTAAAGCCCCCTCCAACCTGTTGATTTGAAGTATACTGAAACACTAGCAGCAGTTCTGTCTTATCTTTCCATTACTTGATCCAGTTTAGGAACAGGTACTTTCTGTTCTATGTAACATCCATCCATTTGCTTTGAGTTTTCAACTGAAAAATAAAAACATATCCAAAGCTATTACTGGGCCAGTAAAGGAAATTTTTTTCATTTGTCAGTCCAAGTGGGAAAGTTTTGGGTTTGCCACATTCAACACTCTCCTAACTCCAGATTATTAATAACCCCTAGGAATTTTAGTTGCATTCCTGTCTTCTTGGACTCTTGCCCATGCTGCTTCTCACTGTCCTTGTTGAGGCAGCCACTACACTCAGCAGTGGGAAAAGCACTCATGGCAGGCAGCTCTGCCTGGTGGAGGACAGCAGGCTGCAGGACTGAAATGATAGCCTGCCTGAGGTGCTACAGGTGTTTAGAAGGAGCCAGCTGAACACCACCTCAAAACCTGTGCTTTTAGATCTCCCTGAGTTTCCAAGTCAACACAAAACCAGATTTTGACTTATTTATTTCAGGATGAAAAATACCCTTAATTCTGGAATACTGTGGGATGCATGCCCATTTATTATCTTTTAAAAATTAATTCTACCATCAGTATGTCTAAGGGGTATGCTTTTATATTAAATATAGAAGTTGGAGAAACCTACTGTCGTGGTTTAGGCCGTAAATCAGCCACGCAGTTTGCTACATGGAGAATCAAAAGAATGCAACTCCCACAGGT
>JAOEHX010018553.1:0-11353 GCA_025448015.1 Bolborhynchus lineola | reverse complement strand
CAGCATGCCTTCCAGGAGAATCTGCTCCAAGATTTTACCAGGCACAGAGGTGAGGCTGACTGCTCTGTAGTTCCCCAGGGCTTCATTCATGTTCCCCTGCTTGCTTGCCACTTGGCTGCTGAGCAGTGCTTGCCTTCTGTAAGGGCTCTCACCCAGGGAGCTCCAGTTCACACAGGGTATCTTTAAGGCCTATATGAATCCTTTGCAGTTGCAGTATAATGTAGTGCAGTGCATAACTTTCTGTCTTTGCACATACTATGTATGTAGAGTGAAGATGAGAGCCAGTATTTCACAGGCTGGTTCTCATGGGAGGCTGAAAAAATGCAAAAAGGAAAAAAACCCCACAGCTTTAGGCTAGAGTATGAGAAAAAATACAAAATGATTTTGCTGGTTATTGTTTGTGTAAAGAGTGTGGCAAGATGCAGTAAACCAGCAAAAGTAAGTGACAGTGGGGTTGAGGGTCTGCTGAGCAGATAGATTTGCTAAGGGAAGAGAGGGAAGCTTGTGCATGGAAAACTTTACAGAGAATACTGTAAAACCAGGATGTATAACATAGTTCTGTAGTGGAGGAGGGTGATTTTGTGTTAGCTTTATAAATGTAAATTACATAAATATAATGATGTAAAATAGATTTATACTGACATCAAATAATATTTCCTAGTTTAACACATGCCGTATAATTATTAAAGTGTTTCCCACTGAATTCTGGAAAAGGTTTTGTTTTCAGTTGTTTTTCAAGAGAAATGTAAAATCATCCTCGAAATGCAGCCCAAGCTGCTTCTGCAAATCTGGTCTCTATTGGACTGCACAAAGTCTGAGGTGCAAGTATTTAGTTCTTCTGATTTTTGAAAACTTGACTTCTGGGGATGTTTTGGCAGCCACTGCCACTGTACAGCTGCGTACAGTGCTGGTCATCGGTTAATTGAAAAGGAGGGTGTTGCAGTCAAAGAGACCTTCTAATAGCAACCGCCAGTGTCTCATTCAAGACCAGCATTGCTTTCTCATTTGGACAAGGAGCATCAACAAGAAGCGTCTGAGGCAGCCAAGGGTGAAGACGACTGACTTACTGCTCTTCAGGAAATTCAGTGCTAAAGCTGCAGCAGACGCAGCTGGACCCTCACAGCCAAAGAGGTGCTGATCTTGCAGAAGCGAGTGCAGATATGATACCAGTACTGATACCAGTGTGAGGGTTTTTCAATGTCAAGGTCATCTCAGAGGGCTGCACCAGATTTCTGTTTATTTGATTTTCCTTCCATGAAACTTACACGTTGAGAGAGACCTAGTGCAGACCACAGAGCTGAACACTTTCTCCTCCTGCATAGCAGTAGCTGAACAGACCAGCACTGTTGTCATCCTTGCCTGGCACACAGAGTACTAGCTGTGAGAAACTGGTTTCTTTTCTATTGTCAAGTATCAATTCCTCACCTGCTGCCTCCTGCCACATCAATCCGTAGGTTGCAGTGGAGGAACAGGTACAAACTGGGCTAGGTATTTCAAGTTACTGAAGTGCCTGTTGGTGAAGAGAGGCCCTAGTGGCATTTACAAGTGAGTATGCTGCTGTCTGTGAAATCGCCTCTTCACAACTGGAAAACCAACAAAGTGTCTCAGCTTGTTTGTTTGTTCCTGAATACCTCATAATGCAGTCCAGGAGTTGTCTTTCAGTACCAGCCTGCACAGTGTGTCCCCATTCTCTCCTGACGAGCCCACTACTTTTTCCTCTGCCCATCCTTGGTGAGTTCAGGGCATTCAGGAAGATTCTTCCCTGCCTCAGATTTCTTCAGACAGAAACACAGGACAAAAATGTTACCTTTTGCTTTCCAAAGGTTCTTTCTGAGGTCTCTCCATATGCACATGTATGCAGGAAATCTTGTGGCAGCCTGTAGTTTGCAGCAGCTTCAGCTGTGTTGTGTGTTGGAGTGGGCTAGAAAAGAGTTGGTGCAGTAGAATGCTACGGAAGAAGTTATTTGAAAGACATAAAGGAAGAATCCTTAGCTTGTGATGCTTGGACTAATTCCTAAAAGCTGTCTGCTGTTTCTCTCAGACTGAATAAATTACCTGATGCCTCTGAGTGAAACTGTCAGATGAGTTTTCACCGCATAGTCTTTTGGCCAATAACCTTTTTCCCTACACACCTGTTTGGGGAAATGCTTTGTTCCATACTAGACTCCTGTGTTTTGGTTTTTATTTTATAGAATAGACTGACATATAAATTCCATGTAATTTTTAACCTATCTTCTTTCTTACTCTGCATCTTCATGGACTTCTCTTTCTTTCTATTTTTTCTGACTCATTCTCCTATATATTCTGTTCTCTTCTGCTGTTATTTTGCCAAGGTTTCCTTTCTGTTCCATCTGCTCCCTGTCTTTGTCTCATGCATATATCAACATCAAGACCTATCAATGATATGCATGCCTACACCACACATCTACATTTTAGATTTTGACTACCCAAAACTGGAAAGTATTTTTATACTCACTTCCAAAATCTGTTTAGTTTCCTACTTACCTCCTGTGTTATGAGGCAAGAGCAACATTAATATTTGCTGGTTTAAATGTAACGTTGGTTATTCAGAAAGTAAGGGATTGTAAGAGAGTAATGCAATTTGTTATTGGACTATTAAAATAGATTTTCCAGTTTAACGAGTGTCCACACCTGTTTGTGACAGTGGAAAACTCAGGGCTCCAAAAGTCGTTTTGGAGCGCCCATGGACGTGTTAATATGTTGTTATCTGCCCTCATGGCTGATGCTCATGCATCCTGCAGAGGGCCTATGTATAGCTGCATGGGCCTGGCACAATCCTCACTTCCTGCCTAAGCACATGAACACTGATTACTTATTTCCTCAAATCTCAGCCTCTACAAGCCAAGCGGCAAGCTAGTTCTTTGAATGAACTGACAAGTCTTGTGCTGCAGGAGGCTTGGGCAGAGAGATGCGTGTAGTCTGAGACCCAGCTTTTGCTGTGGAGTGGCCCACTGTTGTGCAGTTTTAGTCTGAAATAGGTTGCAAATTTAAAAGATAACTATATATTTTTTAGCTTGTTCTGAAATGAACACCCCAGTTTTTAAATGTTACTTTTGTCTCAGGAAATGATTTTTCTTTGCATATTCTTTTTGATGGGCAAAACAACTTGATATAAAGCAGAATACTTGATTAAATGAATTTGCTGAAATCCCAGTGTGTTTCCATGAAACCTATGCTACCAGCCCTTTAAAAAGAGAGTGAGTGAATGATGTGGTTTGGGCCACCTCAAGCTATCTTATTGTGTGCTCCTTTGAAAAGAATATAAATTCTAAGAAAGCAGTGAGAAATGGGGAGTAGTCCCTGAATATTACAGCTCCTGTAGCATTCAGATGACAAGCTTTGAGTTATTTAATGAATAAAGTTGGATGAGATGCTGCCTTCAAGCATAATTTAGCTGCTTCCTCCAACGGATACTAATTTGAAAAGACTGGTTAGTATGGTGACTTAACTGCTATCAGCATAAATTACATTTCCTAATTTTTGAGTTGTCACCTTATATCTAAACTAGTGATAACGACAGTAACTTGTTTTTCAGCTGGACGATGTGTTATTTCTTTGAGAAGCAGTAAGATGCAAGCATCATGTGGCCAGTTTGTAAACTTAATTTCTCTGCATACTTGTTAGTCTGTATGTAGCAGAGTGAAGCTGCATTAGGTGCTGGCACTGAGGGAAAGACTTGTGACACTCTTGGAAAATTCCATAAGGAAAAACATAGGCCATTGCTAATTGCTTTCCAATTAACTTCACTAACATTTTTCTATGATTTTTGTGTAGCAGGATGATGACTATCGAGCTTTATCCTTGTCTGGTTCTGTTGGTTTTATTAGTTTACCAGAGCAACTGGTTAAAAAATCCATCAGTCAGGGCTTCTGCTTCAACATCCTTTGCATTGGTAAGTAGTATCTGGGTGGTTTAAGGTTTTAGTAGCATACACATCCTTAGGAAGTGACTGAAATTTAAATCCAGTTCCAATGCTAAACTCTTTCTTTAATAGTAAGCATGAACTATAATTCCACCCTTTCCCCCAGCTTTGCTTATTTGTATCCATCCTTTGTTTTTGTATTTAACATTTTCATAAACAATGTGAAGACCAAATATGATGCAAAATGTATTTGTTGATTTATGGGCAGCTTCTTGGATTCTTTTGAGTGAACTACACTATTACTGTGACAAAGAGCTTCAGATCAAAACCTCCTGAAATTCCAAGGTGATCTTACTGAAGTATTTCTGTACTTGTCAAATGTTTGCTGTAGTATTTTATCCTTATTCATAACCCCCCTGTGTTGAACCCTGTGGTTTCACAGCTAGTTACTTAGCTTTTAAAATCTGTAGGAAAGTAGTTCACACTTTTAAAGAAACACAGGTGTCAAGAGACTGTTCTACTTCTTGCTCATTAGCGGGTAACTCCTTTATCCGTAGGATGGAAAAATTAACCAAAAGATATTTATTGCTCATTATGAAGAAGGAATGCAGGCAATCATTTTGTTCAGAGAAATCAGTTGGCAATTTTTTGTGTCAATTTGTTGTGTTCCTCTGATAACACTTTCTGTGCTTAGAAGGTATCTATTTGATGTGCAAAATGTCTTCCCTAACCCTTTTATTTAACTTTAGGGGAAACTGGAATTGGGAAATCAACCCTGTTAAACTGCTTATTTAACACCAGTTTCGATGACCATGTGTCCACACATTTTCTGCCAGAAGTGAAACTTACAGCCCAGACTTATGAACTACAGGAAGGTTGTGTTCTTTTGAAGCTGACCATTGTAAATACAATGGGATTTGGTGACCAAATGAACAAAGAAAAGAGGTAAGTGCCCTCATATTGCTGTGATACGCAGAGATTTTGGTCTTCTTCAATTGCAATTGTTTTTTCTTTGGACTTTGTGGCAGATACTTGTCTTCCATATACTCCAAATGTTTGGTTAACTGTTTGTGTACCACAGTAAACATGTTTTTCTTCTCATCTAGGAAATTCTTTGAGAAAGCAGATGAACTCTGCCCCTTTCTTTATGTTATGATCTTTTATAAATGTATGTAAATAATCCATACAATAGTGAGTTTGATTTTGAGTGGAGGAAAGGAGTGAGGTCAGTGAGAGACTTTTTAAACAAGCAAACAGGTTACTGTAGATTATATAAAATAGATATGTAGGGGTTTTAAGCATTTGATTGGAACATAATGAAGACCATAAACTGGAATGAATATCAAATTGATTTCTGAAGGCCTTTGTTTTTCAGGTCGGTCAGTTTGATCAGAAGGTGTAGAGGTACCATGTGAGTGTTTTCAGAACTTCTTTTGAGTCTGCTTTTATGAATTGAAGATTTTAAAATACTGAATTGTCCCTCAGCAGACTTTGTTTCTTTTATCTTAATTCTAAAGCATTTTATCTTTGTGATATATGGTTGCCTAAATGGTAGTTACAAATGAAGGTTAGAGAGTCACATTAGCATCCTTGTGAGAGCAGTAGCTTATGATGTGACTGGAAAATAGTTACTGCTTGCAACTTGGATGAGTGAGATGCCAGTACTAAAATAGCTATTAGAGGGTTTGCTGTGCGGTAGAGGAGCTGACTTTTAGTCCTCCTTTTAATTTTGTGCATAACAACTACAGAATTTTGATAGCATTGATCTGGTTTCTAAACTTTGTGTAGTAGCAGAAGTGTAAGGGCACACTGCCTTTACATCTATCAACACTTTCTTTTAGAAAGCAGATTATAATCTCTTTTTAAATAGGATAAAGTATGCTTGAACTGTACTTATTGCAAATCAGATTTACATTGTTCTCTTGCATTCCTCCTTTTTAATTTTTGTCTATTGTTTAAGACCTCTCTCTTGTACAGTATTTCAGAAGATAAAGGAGGTCCTATTACTTGGTACTGGTAATTGCATATTCTTTCTTTTTTTGTACTCTGTCAAAGAGTTTTTTGTATCTTCCTTGTACCTAGGAGTCTGCAGTTGCACAGCTTGATTGCAAAGATTCATAAAACATCACTTGAGAAAATTGGTTATAATCATAACTGAAGTTACGTAGCTTTTGTTCACTAATAGTTGCTAGGAAATATTTTATCTGTATTAGGCACACCATTCTTTTTTGGGAATTGATTATTGGGATTTTTGGGAATTTTTCAAAAATTGAGATTGCTCTGTATGTTTAATTTTCTGCTGCAGATACTTGAGCAGCCTTTTGACAGGTAAAGCAAAAGTCCACAAAATAGTACAAGAGGAATTACTTTATTAATTTGGCTCTGTTTAGGACTAGCTAATCAGTGGTTGTTAAATTTTATTTCTTGCAGCTATCAGCCAATAGTGGATTATATTGATGCACAATTTGAAGCCTATCTCCTGGAAGAACTGAAAATTAAACGTTCTTTATTTAACTACCATGATTCTCGCATCCATGTCTGCCTCTATTTCATTTCACCTACAGGCCATTCCCTGAAATCCTTAGATTTAGTAACAATGAAAAAACTAGACAGCAAGGTAAGACTTTGAAACAGAGTTTCAGGAATTTGTCTTACTTTCTGAAGCATCTTGCTGCTTTTAGGCCTTCTACCACCTTTCAGATCAATATCTGTGTGTTTGGTTTCAGGATGGTTTTAGTACTAGTATTCTGAACTTAAGGTATACCTTAAGTTAGGCAACTAGCTTGCAGCTCATCACCTGTTTATTTACAAATCAAAAGGAGAGAGACAGCTGGCAAGATGCTGAAAAAAGAAGCACTATGAGGTATAGAAACAGAATAAACCCATGCCAACTTTACTTTTAACAAACTGTTAACATCTGTCTTATTGTGATTGGACAGGGTACCCTCCATGAGCACTGTAATATTTCTAGTTAAGCTTGTTTCTGGTTCACTGTTGAGTTTTGAGACTGCTGGAAAGTTGGCCTATAAAAAGCTTTGCAGCACTGTGAAGATCTTTGTTGCAGATACCCAGAGGCAAATGCCATGAGCAGAACACCCTGCCAGCATGGCTTTTTCGAAGATAGGATGCATTAGTGTTTTAAATGTCACATTTTGATTTGGTTTGAAAGCTTTAAAATAGCAGTTTCTAGTGTGATTACTTGCACTTTCTAAATTCTTATCTTTTTTCCTGTCATGGGGATGGATGAAGCTAAATGTTTAGCCCATTTTAAGAAACCTTTTGTCATTTGGGTTTAATTCATTGAGATTTTTATCACTTAAATGCATTTGTTGTTCCTCTAGCCCTTTCCTTTGTGTTTTATTGGCATCTCTCCTAAAGGTACATTTCTTTCTGCATTTGCTTGTTAGTGAGATGTGTTTCTTCAAGATAACAAGGATCAGATCAGCTGTCTTTTCCACATTTGTGATTGATGAGCACGTTTGGGATTTTTTAATTTTGTTTGTGAATGCATTTTGCATTTTGAACTTTCTTGATAGCACAGAGCAAGTGTGGGGAGAAGTATGGTGGGACAAAGGTAGGAGAGACAGGGTCGCTGCTTTCTTTAAGCCAGATTAAAATGTTTGTGAAAATATCCTGTAATATGCACTGAGAGTTAAAGAGCCTTGGTACTAGAATATGGGACAGTCTTATGGAACATATTGTTCTACTCAGAGTTTTGGAAGTTGGAGGTTGTGTTAAACCACAGATATACTTGGCATCTAGATTGTGCTCTCATAAACTGAACTCCCTTTAAAACAGTGTTTCTTCCCAAAGAAAAAGGAAATAGGTACATGAGTCCCAGCATCCTGAGAAATATTTTCCCATCAGGATAAAATGAGCGTAATTCTGCTTTGGGGAATTTTAGCTTCTAGCCACCTAGTCTAAATATTTGTGTTTCTGCTTTGGTTCAGAGAGAACATAGAACGTGAGCAGCATGTAGCTGTTGTTTTATCTCTTTGCAATGGATTCTACTTTCTGATCTTACTGCAGAAATAGAAATAGACGCAGACAAAAAAGTACATACTTTAACTGTAGTTTGGTTTCTATCCCATTGTGAAACATGTTTGTGGTGCTTTTGCTACTGTATTCTCCTAGAGACAATTCAGAACTCGGGATTTTCCAGGATGTGGAAGTCCCTGGTCACATTTGCGGAGTACAGGATTCTATAAATAGAAGGTGGTACAGGAGCATGCATGCATCAAGTATATAAGTCTGTCAAAAGTTGTCTTCAGTTTCTTCCTAAAGCCACCACGGTGTACACTGTTAGCTTTGTTACTGTCTGCTTGGTACAAAACAAGACCAGATTAAACAGCTCAGAGGTAAAGAAGATTCTTGGAATAGGATAGGGTCATCCTGTACTCAATAATCCTGGGAGGAAAAACACAGACCTATCTTTGGGCAGTTATTTTTTCACTATTGTTTATTAATTAGATGACTAGCTAAGAATTTGTCCTCCAGCATTTACACGTTGGAGAGTCCTGTAGTTTCGGTTAGGGCTGAATCACTACAGGTCAGGGAACTAGTGATTTTTCAACTGACATTATTGCAGAATTATATATAGATCACTCTTAAGGCAGGGAATGATGCAGATGTACCTTATGAGGTTAAATTTGTTGCTGTTGTTTTTCTTTTTTTCAGAAAGAATAATTTGAAATTTTTATATTGATTCAGAGATACACCTAAATCATTCTGCAAGATAGCAACCAATAATAATTCCAAGTGCATATATTTTTTTCCTTCTCTATACCATAAAGGGGCAACAGATGTTTTGACATTAATATAAAGTGTTACGTGAAAATCTTAGTTTGGAATAATAGCATATTTTCTAACTGGGGGTGGGAATCAACACTGCATTTCTGGCAGAAGGATGATGAAAGCGCTGAGTTTGGTGCTCTCAAACAGAGACATAATGCACATGAATAAAAATTATCCTGGTGATTTTATATGCTCAATTTACATTGCTATGCAATGAGGCAGTCTCAGCTGCCTCTTCCCATTGTGCATGCTTAAAATTTTTGGGCAGCCAATTCCCTGGGTGAGGGAACTGATTGAAATTGAAAGCTAAAGATTTTTGCTTCGTTGGGGAACTGATCAAGCTGAAAAGTAATCTGTCTCCTTGGACAGCTGCGCAGATTGTAGTTCTACCTGGCAATGTGCAGCTACAAACAAGGGGAAGGACAAGACTGTATTTTTTATTTAAATGTAGACATTTTGGGAGGACTTTAAAGTGATTCTGTATTAATGGTCTGTAACTTGGTAGCAAAATTCAAATTTGTAGCTATTGAAAGCTGGTTGTAGCTGGGGAAGGGGCTGGAAGGGGGTCAGTTTCTGACTGAGTAGTAGGAATAGTACGGAGCGCTGGGACTTGGGGCGCATCTATATGTGACCCAAATCAATACGGTTTATGTCTCTTGCTAGTTCAAATGTGTACTTTCCATTACTGCCATTGTTGGCTGAAAGCACTAGGATACTACTTGCCAAGTAAACCTTAGATGCTGCAAGCAGAAATTAATTTTGTTTAACAGATTAAACAAACTTTTTTGTTGCTTATCTAAAGCCAGAGTAGTATAGCTTTTAAATTTTAATGCAGTGGTTGTGATTTAACACCAGTGTTAACAGCTGTAATCAGTTTCTGGTGATTCTGCTTTTCTTTTGTTACTGGACTGTTCAGTAGTCCTTCTCTGCTATTCACTACGTAAGAAATTCTTTCCCAATTAAGGAGTGCTTGAAACACTTCCATGTTGAAAATCAGAACAAAGCTAATTTAATTCGAAGACTGTATTCCACCCATTTTTAAACCTATAGGATAGAAAATCTAAATAGATGTCCCTCAGCTAATCTGATTGAAGCCATGAATTACACCTAGCTACAATAGATTGTTTATACAATCCAAAGTCAACTGCGTTATTAAAAGAAAAAATCTAGCATTTTATTTGTGTTTAGGCATTTCCTCATTTGTGCTTAGGTTGCACATGCTGCCTATATGTGACTATCATCCGATAATCTTAGCAGTCATACTTTGGAGTTGGAATGCCTTTTTGGTTTTTTCTCATTTGGATGTTTTGATTAAGACACAAGACTTATTTCAAAAACATCCATTTTGAATCCATTCTTGAGATTCCATGCCCAGACATTTCCATTCAGACAGGATATTCAGAACGAAAAAAAAAGGGGGTGTGTGTTATTTTTTTTATTTCTTTCTCCTCCTCCCCTCCTCCTCCTTTTTGCATCTGTGATCAAGGAAGTCTGTAAAATTCTCATCTTGAGAAATGTGGAAGAATTATTTGTATTTTCTCTCCAAATATTTGGACACCGGCGTTAATTCTTTGTATCTAGTTCTGAAAAATGCGTATTTTGGGAGTGGTGATAGTATTTTTAAGAAAAAATTGGCATCTACTAAGTTACTGTCATAATTGGTTTAGGAAATAGGGCAGTTCACCTTAGTTGAACTGAATTGTGAGTACTGAATAACTTATGTAAAGACTGGTATGCAAGATGCTTCAGTCTTTGCCATTCATATGCTCATGGCAGATACTGCAGAAACGATCTGCTGTAGTGGTGAGGTGACCAAGCTGTTGCTGTAGCTGAAAGGACCTTAAGGAAGCAGCTGAAGGGTAGGCAAGCTTTGGTAGCCAGGTTCCTTTTCCTTTTGTATTTAAACTGTCAACTTTCATTTAATACCTGGACCATGTACCCTTAAACTAGACCAATCTATTTTATTAGCAGAGGTAAAAACCCTTAATGTCATTTAGTTAATAAGTAGGCGTTGCTGTTCTTCTGAGCACTAAAGTGTATAGGACCTCCTTCCTTATTCTCAGAATCAATTAATTTTAAGCAAGTATATTAAATAATCTATCGTTATTTTGTTAAATGATGCCAGTGAATGTATTTTTCAAGGTTTGTGAATCTTTGATATCAACTGACGGAAAAGTTTGGACTGTGGGGAAAGGTTTAAAGAGCTCATCACCAAACAATTTAATTTATAAAAGATGTCACCTCAAAACTGAAGTCTTAAACTTTTCATATAATTTGTATCATTAATAGGTGAACATTATACCAATTATAGGCAAAGCAGACAGCATTACTAAAAGCGAACTACAGAATTTCAAGGACAAAATCATGTTTGAATTAGTTAGTAATGGCATCCAGATTTACCAGTTTCCAACTGATGATGAAACTGTTTCTGAACGTAATGCCATCATGAATGTAAGTAAATGACAAAAACATTGATATTTTAGTACTAAAGCATCACTCTCTAATGCTTATTCATGCCTGTTCTTTCACCATTACCTTGAGACTTACAGTTTAGTATGTAGCAAGTTCATTTATTTTTCTCTTTTACTATAAATCTCATCTCCTTTTCTCTTTTCTTTTCTTTTCTTTTCTTTTCTTTTCTTTTCTTTTCTTTTCTTTTCTTTTCTTTTCTTTTCT
>JAOEHX010018552.1:0-12328 GCA_025448015.1 Bolborhynchus lineola | reverse complement strand
ACTCTGCTCTTGTGAGACCTCACTTGGAGTACTGTGTGCAGTTCTGGTGTCCTCAACATAAAAAGGATATGGAACTGCTGGAATAAGTCCAGAGGAGGGCCACGAGGAAGATCATGCGACTGGAGCACCTCCTGTATGAAGATAGGATGAGAAAGTTGGGTGTGTTGACCCTGGAGAAGAGAAGGCTGTGTGGAGACCGCAAAGCAGCATTCCGATATCTGAAGGGGGGCCTACAGGGATGCTGGGGAAGGGCTCTTCGTTAGGGACTGTAGTGAGAGGACAAGGGGTGACGGGTTCAAACTTAAACAGGGGAAGTTATGATATGAGGAAGAAATTTTTTACTGTAAGGATGGTGAGGCACTGGAATGGGTTGCCCAGGTAAGTTGTGAATGCTCCATTGCTGGTAGTGCTCAAGGCCAGGTTGGACATAGCCTTGGGTGAGATGGTTTAGTGTGAGGTGTCCCTGCCCATGGCAGGGGGTTTGGAACTTGATGATCTTAAGGTCCTTTCCAACCCTAACTATTCTATGATTCTATGATTCTGTAACTGAATTGTATGTCGTATGAACAAGTGTTTACTATTATTTGCTTAAAGCTATTCCTTCATGACTGCATTGCCTTCATACATTCATAGAAAGCTTCTCATTATTTGTTAGTCCTGATTATTAATTTCTGCTTCTAAGTCCAATATGAAATGTGAGGAAACAGAGCTCTACAGAGCTATATTTGGTATTCAGAGTGGGGGTGCACCATGGTTATGGTCAGTTGTGAAGTAACAATTTCAGTATTGCTTTCAGACCTTTCCTAATAAACTTCCAGTAGTCTTTTAGCTGGCACCATGAACTGAGTGGGTGCTCTCAGAAAATACTTTAAAATTTCAACAAAATCTTTTTCTTAAATGGTAAAGCTTACTTCAGAGGCTGTTACACATGTGGTTTTCCTCGTATGCTTTACTCTTCATTTCTTAATGCCAAATTTATTTCCTGCACCTTGTTTCCCATTAGTTAATGTATTATTAATCCATGACCTTCTGTTTCATACCATATTATCTGTATTTCAATCATAGCCTTTAATAAGAAACCTCAACAAAAGCTGTCTTAAATTCCAAGTACTCTATAATGATTGTACTATTCATATGGTTCCCTGCTTCAAGATGTCTAATGAACTTCTGAGGTATGTATTTTCTCTGCAAAAGCTATGTTAATTCTTCCGTAATACGGAATATTTATTTATTTTTGCATTAATACTGGTTTTGTTAAGGTTCCTACCAATTGCTTTGTGCAGAAATATCTGAAGTCTGAAAAAATACTATGTCTTTTTTTTTTTTTCACTGGATTACCCTCTATGCCTCTGTACTGTCTCTTAAGCTCTGTTAAGAAATGAAAACTAGTATATGAAAATATGAAATTACTTCTTTTTCCCCCAACTTTACTGCTTCCATCTGTTTTGGTGCTAAGGCCAGTTTACCTGGTAGTAACATACCACAGCAGAAATTTAGCTGGTATTAGGCAATTTGTTAAAGTCTATCTCACAGATTCGTTCTAAAATACATTCTATTGACACTCTGGGACTACGGTTCAGTCTTATCCTACATAAGGAATGACCTTCGTATGAGAACCATTCTATCCACCTTCACAGCCAGAGCAGACTGAGAGAATTAATTTGACTTTTCTTTTATGGTTTTATCTTCCCTATGTGCTCTTTTTATGTAACTGGTTTTCACTGAATATCAGGCAAATTTCCCATTTCTGGAATATTTGAAAACTGGTGGGCTGTTAGATTTTATGCCTTTATGTCTCAAAATTGTTTCATCTTGTTTTATTGTGGTTTTATATTTCATTTGTCAAGGTATACCCTGTTCTCTTTTCCTCATTAGGATACAATTTAGACTTTTTAAAGTATTTGCTTTATTTTTTATTTGTTTTATTTGTTTCATTTTAATAGCTTTAGGAAATTTACTTTTCTGCTTTATCATGCTGGCTTTTCTCATTCTTTTGGAGCTTTGGCTTTCAGCCTCTCATACATTTCTGAGTAGTGTTCTTGTAATTTGTTACCATTTCATTTTTTGGCTGCTCCTTTTAATGTCCTTGAACTTAGCTTTCTCATAGTTATATAATTTATTTTGTTTTAAATTAAAAATTAGTGTACTGTTATTTATTTATTTATTTTTAATTTAACATGCAGCTTCTTTATTTCTGTCCAAATATGACTAAAGTACAGGTACAATTTCAAATTATTTTTTTTGCATAGTTAGGTCTTACTAAGGTCTTGTAGCATACAAAACTAGATTAGTATTTGTAGATCAAGATTAGATCAAGAGTTGCTGCTTTTGTGAATTCAATGAGCAAATGAGTTACACACATGGAAAAGAAATCAGTACACAGTATGTGAGATTTGCCTTCATTATCTAAGCTACAGTCTGGCAGTACTATACACAGAGCCAGGGTGTATTAATAGCGTTTTGTGACACATGGGGTGCTTTTTAATGAAAAGCACCATGCATCACAAGCTGTCCTTTCCTCTTGTGACATGCCACTGCCTAGATGGCTTGTATCAACCATTGTGACAGATATTTTTCTGAAAAGTTGTATTATTTGTTGTAAAATGCCATGGTTCTCCACTTGAACAATTTCTGTTCGTATTCTCTCTTGAATATTTATAAACAAAATAATTTGTTAAAGTATGTTTGAATTATATTAACAGCCAACAGTGACTTGTAAATCCCTTTGAAATTTGATAGGACTGTGGTAAGGATAGGCATTTGGCAGTTCTGGTAGACAAAGAAAAGAATGTCATGTCCTACACTGGTGCAGAGAGCAAGTGTAGCTATAAGCATGTTGATCCAGTGCTCCTTCGTTGAGTCCAATGGATTCTGGTTGGGGATCAGCATGGTCGTCAGATGTTATCTTTTCAGGTTGTGGGGCTGACATTCCTCAGAAGGCATTAAAAATCCACAGGGCTTGTGAATCCCTCAGCTAGAAGAATCTCATAGTCAATTGAAAGTAGTGTAAAATAGTGTGAAGGCAAACTGTGTTTGTTGGATTTGCTTGGATATTAGAGGATATTCATACACATAATTTTTTCCTTCCAACTAGAAAAGACTGAATCTAGTTCACTTCTTCCCATGCAAATTCCCCAGTGAATTTAACTCTTGTTTCTCTTTGGAAATCATTTGAGGAGCAAGGTTCTTAAATTCAGTCACAATTTACAATTTTTTGACCAGCAACTTTCATCCTTATTCATCTGTGGATACAGATGGATTTATACAAGCTTGTAATTTCCCAAACATTTCAAACAAAACTCATCCTGGCAAACAGCAATAAGAACCAGGCATGAATATTGCTGAAGTGACAGCTATTTGAAATCTGAATAAGTGTTCATAAATACTTTCTTAAAATGTCTGGCCAGGCTCCATTGAGCACTGATTGTCTCCTTCTCTGTGGAGTAAAATATAAATTTGTAATTAATTGTCAGGAAGTGAGAAAACCTTTCATGCTTATTTATAAAAGCCTTTCTAACCCATTTGGTACTGTGGAGAGGCTTTAGCAAATGGAAATTTGGCATCTAGATCATCATGCAGGGTATTGGAAGATGGTGATCCTGCTAGTGAGAACATATTTCTCTGAATGCAAGCTCTGCATGTGTAAATCTGTCTTTTGCCTGGGCAGCAAATATACAGAAGCGTATATTGACAGTACTATAAAGGAATGTTATTTTATTAACATTGCTAAAACTGGTAGGATGATTTGAGAGACTGGAAAGTTAAAATTCACTCCTACTGAACTGTTCAGAATGGATTCAAGAAGTGGGCTGACAGCATTCCCTCAGAGGATATCCTTATTTGCCAGGACATATTTTCTTGGAAGGATAAATTCGTATTTAGGATCAGATTAAAAACTCTACAGCTGTATGAAGCAAAATTCTGAGCTGGAGCAGTTACTCTGCTGAAACAAAAGTTGAGAGGGGGGAATGAACTAGGCAGCAGCCCTGGCAACCTGGGTATCACTTAGTCCTTTCTTGTTCCTTTCCCCCTCAAGGCATGACAGTTGTGGTCTTCAGGGATTTCTGTATTCCCTTGCAAATAGGCTTAGCCTTCCTCTAATACCTGCCTGACTCAAACCACTGTCAAGTTTGGCCAGGGCTCCAACACTGGATAGATCAGGCTGTGCATCCTAAGCGACACAGTGCCAGTGCCAGTCACTCAGAGCCTGAATTCCTCCTTCTTCACGCAAACTGCCAACCAGTAGGTGAAATTATGAGAATGACAGGAAGATTTTCCAGGAGCTCCTTCTGGATTTGTCACTGACCTTAGAAAGAGATGGCCAATATTCTGTTTAGCACATGCCCCTACCAATGCCTATAATGGTGTACCCCATTATTGGCATCCTACAAAAGGGTAGGATAAAGATGTAGTAAAGGTCCAAGTCTGCAGCATGAGAACAATAAAGTGCAAACCCAATTTTATGAAGTTGAGTGAAGCAATGAATATTGATTTCAGTGTATTATGGAACAATAAAAAATGGACAGTGTTGAGATATGACAAAAATCCAAAGGCAAAAGACAAATGAGCTATGCCAGGCAGCTCTGGCTACTGATACAGCAATCACCAGAAGAGTAATAAGGTGATGCTTCAGGATTCAGCTGAAAAAAATGGAAATTAGATTAAAACCAATCAGTGTAACTCTATGGAAAATGGGTCTTCTCAAAGAAACCTGATATTATTATTTGATAAAAGTGCAAACTTGGTAGCTGCAGATAACAGTGTGGATGAAATATCTTGGATTTCTGTGAGGCACTAATTACTATTACAGCATATTTTTATTAAAAAAGCACCGTGCAATGTCAGAAAAACAGACATCTCATAAATTAAAACTCATCACACTGACCTCAGCAAATAGAAAGTGACCATCAAATGAGATTATGTCTACTGCACTGCACAGAGCTTGACAAGTGCTGTAGTGCCACACAGTCTTAATCAATGATATAAAAAACATAACTGCTGACAAGATATGCAGATTTGTGAAATGGCAATTAATGAAGAGAAAAGGGAAGATTCTAATCTCTTAGGAAGCTATGCCCAATCTAAGAAAATGCATGTTAATACAGTTAGATGTTAACCATAAGTACAAGAACAAAGCACATGTTCAAACTTATATATGAGAATTTTGTCCCAAAATGAAGTCCTAAATATACTATATGGCTATAGAGAAGCTGCATCAAAAAAACCAACTGTCGCCAAATATAAAAAGCTAATGTCATCCTTGAGAGAGTGGGAATTTTACCTCAGTCTAAGGAAGGATTATTAGTATTAATTCTTATATTCTTTCTTCAGTTCTGTTGTCAAGATTTAAAAAGAAAAGTTAAAATATTGAAAAGAGGGATGAAACTCTAAGTTATTTGAGGGCTGAAAAAAATGCCTTATAGCAGGGATCTAAGCCATCTTAGTTTATGTGGTTTGTCAAAGAGATACAGCTTGATTTATCAAAAAATGTTTCATTTCCTCCAAGTAAACAAAAGCAGTAAGAACTGCAGGGCTCTATATCCTAATGGTTACATGCATAGCAAGCACCAATTGCTGGTATGCCAACAAATTCCAATTAGAAAAAAGACAAGCGTTTTCACTTGTGATAGTGCTTAACCACTGGGACAAATGAGCTTTCAGACTTTTGATGTTGCCTAATCAAAATTGGCTGCAGATGTTTGTCCTGGGTTCAGCAGTAGCAGTGATTTTTCTCAGCCTTAGTAGCTGCTGCAGTGCTGTGTTTTTGACTTTCAGCCTGGGAACAGTGCTGATAACACTGATGTTTTTAGTTGCTGCTCAGTAATGTTTGGTCTGACCAAGGACTTTCTGAGTCTCATGCTCTGCCAGGGAGGAGGGGAAGCTGGGAGGAAGCGGAAACAGGACACTTTACCCAAACTGACCAAAGAGTTATTCCATACCACAGCACATCATGCCCGCTATATAAACTGGGGGCAGTTACCTGGAAGGGTTAGAACATGGCTCAGTAGGGCTGGATATCGGTCGGCAGGTGGTGAGCGGTTACATTCTCTTCCCTTGTTACTTCCCTTATCACTATTATTATTGGTGGTAGCAGCAGTGGTTTGTGCTATACCTTAGTTACTGGACTGTTCTTATTTCAGTCTGTGGGAGTTACATTCTTTTGATTCTCCTCCTCATCCCTCTGGGAGTGGAGGGGAGGAATAGGAGGAAGTATGCTAGCTACTGCGTGGCTGATTTGCTGACTGGGCTTAAACCACGACAATGTTCCAGAACAGTTTCACTCAAAATGCAAGCCACTGGACACAGCACAATGGGGTCTGGAGTGAATGCATGGACTGGCATAAACAGGAGGTCATATATGAAGGGCTGATGGTTCTTCCTGACGTTTAATATTATTGATTTATGGATAGTTTTGATTATGCAAGGAGGCAGGACAAAAAGTTTAATTTAAAGAGTAGCTTAACGTTCATGTTTTAATCCACCTGCTCGGGTGCTTCAGAAAATTCAGAGTATCCTGTGTTGTTGATACTGATTCTAGAGGAAGAGAAACTCAGAGCAAAATTATTCCCTCAGTCACATTCAGTCCACTGTTGCAGATTATATGTATTATTTTAAGTCAGTATTTGTTCCCTTACCAGCAGTTTGTGCTTGTTGTGCATTTTACCATTATATTACAGAGCCCTTTAATTCCTATTTTGGTTTGCTTGGGGGAAATTTTCAGTTTCATGTGGATTTTATACTACACTTATTTGCTTACTTGTGACATAAATGTCGGCCCCTGTGACTGAAGAAAAAAACAAGTTTTCCAGAAGGATGGAGTGACATTTTTCTATGGTTTCATTAATTAGAATGCTACTTTGTACATAAAATGATGTAATTCATCTGACAGTTCATGCAAAATAAATAATAAAAATGCCACTATGGAGAAAACAAGAAGTTGGTAGCTCGAGTAACCAACATTTTTATTCAGCCGTTTTTCTAGAAGGGAATTAAGTGGTGAATTTTGTGAATATTTGTTTTGATTTTAACAGAGAAATATGGACATCGATATTTTCTGGTTGATTGAGAAACAATCAGTATGTTATAGATGCTCTTCCTTCATGCAGTGAACTTCTTAATGTCCTTTTACAAGAAAACTTTATAGAATATTGCAGTGTTTGAAAACTCATTGTCCTTGTCACACCTACTTGTGCCTTTTCTATGGAGCCCAAATACATGTGAAATAATATATTCTACTTTTATCGCAGCTGTAGTGTTGCCTGAGAAATGTGAAGCAGAAATGTGCTGGTACCACAGATATCCAAAGTCACATTACTGCTTTTTATAGTTCATACCCTAAGAACATATGAATAACAAAATACTCTTTAAAATTCTGGAAATACATCTGTATTTACATTCAGAACCATGATGTGGCTTTAGTGAAGTCAGTGGGACTGAAATTTAGCCACACATCTGACTCTGTGAAAAGATCCTTTAAGGGGTATAATACTCTTGCTTGATCCCAAAAGGCATGTGGACACTAGTATAAGTAAATAACTTTAAGCACTTGAATTGCAGAGAACAAGAACTAATTGCACACTTACAGGACACAGTTTCTGGAGATTGCACAGATCACAGCACTGTCCAGTGCCTTACAAGATTAAGCACAATGTGCTTATCTGATCCTAATAAAGAGCATTCTACCAATAAAACTAACATTTGTAAGTCTTATTAAGGTCTGTGTAGTGTGAAAGGGTAGGGGGAAACCAAACAGCCTTAGAACTGTGCATATCAGAGGATTATGAAAACTGATGTATGGGTTAACTAAAGAAAGTCTGCAGCACAATGGAGAAAAAGGGCAGAATTTTAGATGTACTCCTTTGAAGAGACAGGTAAAAGTTAATTGCCCCTTTGTGTACTAATTTAAAATGGAGTTTCTGAAATAACTGATTAGACTGGCTATTTTCTAAAATTTGGTGGATAGAAGATCAAGGTAAGTAGGCAGTTGGCTGAATGCTGAAAATTCATTGTATTTGCCCATATAAGAATTAGGATGTGTTTTTAGGTATTTCATTTGTTTTGCTTTTATTATTCATTTGCTACAAACTGGATTACACTAGGGTAAATGCCACCTGGATTGTTTTCCTCTCTCTTTTTCAATGAACACTTTTAGAGCACTGATTTATATGTGCTTAAATTCACAAGCTCAGACAATTCATTTATCATAATCCATGCAGAAAAATAATACACTAAGCAGAAAAAGAAAAGAGCTTCTTCTGCGTCTCCATCACACAAAGACTTCTTATGTAAAAGGCTGCTGGGTTTTTGGTGCTGCCAACCACCTTATGCTAGTACAATGTTTAACTTCCAAGGAAGCTATCTTAAATGGTCTAACCTCTAACAAATACTAGTTTAAACTTCAGAATACACAATATTTTGAGAAACAGAAATTTAAAGAAACCCTACAAATTACACCTTGTATTCGGAATAAGTGATATGTATGCTTCATTGCTCTATAGGCATGTTTCATTGTGCAGTCAGGAGAACACTGCAGGTGAGAAGGAGTTTCCATGAAACAGCACTGGGTTGCCTTGATCTGGGGAGAAATTTGATGAAATGAAAAGATTCTTGTGGAATAATTTGGGTTTTGCTGAATCAGCATCTTCCAAAGGGAGAAGCATCTTATAGGAATCTTCTAACTGGCTCTGCTTCTAACTCAGGGTCTTTGTAGTCATTGCAATCAGATCATAATTAGCCTTTTATTATTGTAAATGGTTTCAATCTAAAAATAGAGTTCACTTTCAACCTCATTCCATTGATGTCAATGGAAAATTTGCCACTGATTTTTGTAGAAAGAAGTTTTAGGTATAATTATTACACAATTTCAATGCAAATGTGAATGCATAGGAGGAAAATGTACATTTATATGAAGAAAGAGGCTTATAAAACAGGGGAGCTGAGGGAAAGCCTGTACATCCTACTAATAGAAAAAACATTTCTTCAGTTTGCCTTATTTTTTATGTAGAAAGGTTTCAGAAGTACATTCTGAAAATATAAATCCTTATGAAGAATTGCTTCATGGTAATGTGCATTTGAATTTCAGACTCAGAGAAATTTGGCTTTATGCTGCTCCTAATTATCTTTGTGGTGACAAAGGGCATTGCTATTTAGAATAAAGGAAAAAGGATGTTCTCCGTACATTTTAATGAACAAGATGGTGGTGATGATGCACACCTTCAAACACAGATGTTTTACCCTCAATTTCTGCAACTTTGATTTTATTCAGAGAATTTAAGTTCTGCACGAATCAAGGAGTTGTGTTTCACTGCTAATTAGGACTAGACCCAGTAGATAAAAGGAATATGAATATGTTTCAGAGTTACACGAAGAAGACAAACAAAAAAAAATGGGTATGTTTTACTTTACTCCTGCCTCACCTCCAAATGGTGATTTGTTACAGCTCAGCTGTAAAGATGAGTAATTCATTCATTTATTTATTATGGAAAAAAAGTGCTTTGGACTACTGAAAATAAATTATTTCAACATTAAAAAAATATTTTATTGTGGGACACTCTTAGTAAGATCTAAGGAGGCAAACATGATGGTGGTTCCTATTTTACGTCTTATCTCACTGATCACACCGACTGGAAGAGATTCTGTATCAACTTTTCCTCTGAGAAGATGGGAATAACATTTTGTGAAGTATTGGTCTGAAACACTGCAGCTGTATTTGCAAGGATGTTTCATGTGTTCATTGTTCCAGGTGGTGGGTTGACCCTGGCAGAGCAACCACCCACACAGCTACTGTCTCACTCCTCCCCATTCCGTTCCAATGGGACAAGGGGAGAAAATAGGAAGAGCAAGAGCAAGAAAACTTGTGTGTTGAGATAAAGATAGCTTAATAGATCAGGAAGAGGGGAGAAACCAAGTGAAACAATGGGATCTTTTCACCACATCTGACAGGCAGACCTATTCCCAGTCGGACTCCAAACAATGATACCCTTGGAAGCCTAGACTCCAATTCTAACTCAGTTTTTATTGCTGGGGCTTTATCATATAGTATGAAGTAACCCTCTGACCAGTTTGGGTCAGCTGTCTTGGTTGCATCCCCATCCAGTTTCCTGTCCGTCCCCAGCCTAATGACTGTGAAGGAAGGAAGGAAGGGATAGGGTGGGAAAAAAGAGAAAGCTTTGATGCTGTGTGAACACTGTACAGCAATATCCAAAACATCGATGTATTATCAGTGCTGTTTTAGCTACAAACCCAAAGCATAGCCCCATACAGGCTGTTGTAAACAGTTAACTCTGTTGCAGCCAGATCCAGTAGAGCCCAGCCCAAGAAACTCTGCATTTCAGTGATTAAGTCACTCTCCTGTGTAAAAGATGTAAGTTCTTATCCTCTTATTTGAAACTGAACCTGCATTGCCCACTTCTCTGATGAGTGCTCTAAATGCTGAACTCCTTGACTTGAACTTTTATGCCTGCAGAAGCTTTGTTGAGTTTGTAATGTTGGCATATTGGAGCTTTCACAACTAACACAGAAATAACAGCATCAGCATTTCAAACTGTAGCTAGCTAGTCAAGTATTTAGATGTTTAATACTATTTAACCTAGATTTAGAGCCCAGCACACTCTAATGGACAGGTCCTAGGTTGAATGGTTCATGCTTATGTTGTCTGGGTATCTGTGTGACGGACCATGCTGATACGTTATAGGGACATGTTACAGATAAATGTTACAGACATTTGCTACACTTAAGTTTGTCAGTTTCTGTATTTTTTAACATATTTCCAAGTGTTCTAGAAGCTGTGATTTTATAAGAACTTCAACTGTCTTGAAATAGGGAGCATATATTAGGAATGCAGAATAGAAGCAGCTTTGGTGCCATTTGAGAAGAAGTTTCGTAAGATACAGTCCAACTCAAAGTCATGATTCTACAAGCATCTCCACATTGTAATTGCATGTGTACACTTAAGGCATTTTAAAATCCAGCCTGGTAAGTTCCTTAATACCAATAGTTCTCTTGGAATGTTGTTCTAGAATTTCGTTCATTCCACAATTAAAAGCTGCTTAATGTTTTGTTTTTTGTTGTTGCTTAGGCGATTTGAGAGAATTAAGCTCCCCTTAAGTTATATCTTCCTGTCTTTCATGGTCTTGATGGCTTTTCTTTGAAGCTTCACTGGTTTTCCAATATCTTATAGTACTGGATATTACTGCAGAAGCAGTCATAATCTGAGAAATAGAGTTAATGTAGTATGATCTTCTGTTACTATAGTATCACACTTATTTACATAGCTAAGAAACAATTTATTACTTTTTTTAGCCACAGCATAACCTTCAGTACTTATCTGTATAATCCCCAGGCTAATAATTGCATTCCATGATTGAGTCCATGCTTGCTTCCCAATATTTCTGTCATTTGCAAATGTTATTGGTAATGCTTTTGTATTTTTTTTTTTTTCAGGTCACTGATTAATTTTAACTAGTAAAATCTAAGCGCAGATCCTTATGGGACACAATAAAGAGACACCCATTCAATGAGTATTCCTGCACTGCAAGTATATATTGAAACCTACCAGCTAGATTTTAACTTATTTCATGTATGCAATACTGATTCTTATTATTCTAGGTTTATAGCCAAAATGTAAGGCAAAATGAAGGTAGAAGTCCTGTGGAAATCTGACTGTATTGCATTTGCATTATTATTTTGAATAACCAAGCATGTTCACTAAGAAAAGATATTTTGGATAACTGAATTTAAAAGATCTAGTTTCCACATACGCATAACAAATGTCACCTGTTATACTGCCTCACTCCCTTAATTTTTTTCCTTCTCTATGTCAGCTCTTGAGTTATTTTGTCCAAAATGGATTTCAGGCTGACAGACCTGCAACTACTCAGGTTAATTCTTGTATCCTTTTGAAGTATTGCACCACACTATCTTTGTTGCAGTCCTCTAGCACTTTACAACTTCTGACAGCTATTAAGAATAATTTCCCAGTAGTTCAGAGAGCTTGTCAGCAGCTTCTGTCTGAAGTTATCTGAACACATTCATTTTAAAATGCCTGCCTTTTGGAGCTTTCTCTTGGTTTCCTTCTGAGTTGGAAGGCAAATCATCATTCATCATCACCATCAACACCATCATCATCTTCTGGTATGTATACATTGTCTGCCTCTTTCTAAAAATACAGAAGATAAAAACTTATTAAATGTTTCTCCCTCCTCTGCAGAATCCCTTCTAGCACTGACCCATCATCATTATCTTTAATTAGCATCCTTTCCTTTCCTTTCCTTTCCTTTCCTTTCCTTTCCTTTCCTTTCCTTTCCTTTCCTTTCCTTTCCTTTCCTTT
>JAOEHX010018550.1:0-15561 GCA_025448015.1 Bolborhynchus lineola | reverse complement strand
TTTCCACAGTTTCCAATAATACACTGAGCAAGGGCTACTTCATGAAATGCAGTCAGATAAGTGGAAAGTTTGGGAGTTTATTGCTCAGCAACAAAGGCCAGGATTTTATATATTCAGTCACCAGAGGAAGCAGAATGTTATAATTGCAAGCAAACTCTAACACTTGAAATAATAAATACAACTAGAGAAATGTATTATTTATTGAAATTCAAAATTTTTCTAGGAGAGGCTCATAAAAAGCTGAGGACAGAGTAACACAATATTACAGCTAAACCACAGCAGCACTAAAATAATTGGGCAACAAAGAGCTATTTGTTCATTTTTTCCTTGCAAATCTCACTCTTACACACACACACACCACACATACACACACACACACCCCATCTTGACTGTCTGAGGCATCAGGCAATAGTATCACCAACTTCTTAGGGTATGTTCTTTTCATACTGTGGTACAAATACTAAACAATGGTAGGCCCATCTACACAAGGAAAACCAGGTCTTGGAATACTGAACTTTTCCCAATCCAAGCCCAATCCCTTCTGTGGTTTCATCTCTCTGTGAAACCAAATCAAGTACGGTCAAGGACGGGCATACCTTACCCTCTAATGATGAATCTCACAATGCTGCTCCGGTGCTTCGGGATTCACAGTCAGGCTCTAAGAGAACAAGCGCACCGCAATGGTGCTGTTATTCAAGAGGGCATCACCTACTGAAGACAATGGGCAAAGCTTGAGGGAGTGACCACACACTGAGAATCTCTTCCCATCTATCCAAAACATACCTTCTGAGATTTCAGTCAAGAACTGAGTGCAGGTAAATACTTCAAAACAATATCATATTGGGTCAAAACACATGGCTAAGATTACCACAACCTACTGAATTTGGTACACATCCAGTAGCAGACAGGTCTATACACATGGAAACGTGCACTGTGATATTACTCCCCTGACGGTTCAAAGACGGCACTGCATTTTCACTGGGGTAAGGCTTGCAGGAGGCCAAGCTGGCTGGAAGCAACAATGCTTATGGACATGTGGCTGTGGGGACTGGCTTTTGGGACAAGTCTCTTGTCCAGGCAAAGAAATAAGAGAGCAAAAACCGTGAAGAAATATAACACCAAAGCAGAGCTATTTTCCAGCTTCTGTATCTAAAGTTAACACTGAAAATTCTGCTGGGAGGGCAGAAAGGAACAGAAGATAAGCTGACATTAAAACTGTAACATTGGAGTGAGGCACACAGAAGTCCTTTTCATAGCAAAAGAGTAGCCAAAATGCCATCTACCTACACCTAAGTAAAAACCTCCTTCTGCCTTGAGGCAGCCCTGGCAATAACACTGTTGCAAGCAAAAAAATAACTGTTTTATTGTTTTGGGGAGGACTGAAATAAATTCTAATTTATTGCCAATAAATAAACTTCTAATTACTGTGCCTGGCATTGGAACGCACAGGGGTGAGCCCTTGCTCTCCAGCCCCATCGCCATACGTGCCGTCCCACTGCTGCTCATTATGGGCACATAGTAAGCGAATAGCTTATACAGACTAGTTGTTCTTAAAACAAACCAAAAGCACATCAGTGAAACATGATCTAAAGTAAACCAGCTCTGTTTGAGGATATCACTATTTCCCCTGGCGCTTCAGGGTTCTGCAGCTGCAGAAATTCCTCTAAACAAATCAAAAGAGTTTAAAGCTCATGCTCCCACGAAAAAGGTTTCCAGGCAAATATTACATGCATACATATATACATAGGCGCACACACACACACTGACTCCACCACAGTAACCAGGTCAGAACACTTGCCTGGGAAAGCCCCTATCCACACTTTAACATTTTGCTAATATAGCTGCATTAGCCAAGATCAGGTTTTTTCTTGCTTCCAAACCACATCAGCAGAAACCTTAATGCAGAAGCCCTTTGAGTGGTTGCTAAATCTTTGTGCCTGCATAAAAAGTTTTCTTCTCAGGACCCAATTTAAGCAGCACCAGCAGAAAAATCCCGGCTGTAGTTGTAGCGGCACCCCCGGAGGAAGTGGTGAGAGTGGGTAACTAGGCACACAGGAGGGGTGAAGGCAAAGCAGAGCATTGCATCAGTCTAGCTTACGTCTACAGCAAAAAGGAGGAAGAAGTAAATGCCATCACATCAGATCTGTGCCAGCAGAAACTGAACTGCAAAGTCACAATCCTGTTACAAGAAGTAATAGCAGTAGAATTCAGTGGTAGGACTGACCAGCTTTAGTTGGACACATGCAGCATAGTGTTTGCTGTTTTGAGTTTTTACACATTGTTTTGTGTGCGATGTATAATCCTGAGAAACAGACTGCCTGAAAACATTATGTGCTAGCAATGCCATTTATATCAATTAGATACTAATCCTATTCCCCCCACAAGAGATGACTGTCAGCTGGGTTAACTGTTTCACTACTGATAAGATAGGTATCACCATTTCCTTGCTGAAACCTACCTCTCACCTACAAAACATCTGTAAAAGCCTGAGTAAAACCACTCATGTATTGCCCCATCTAGAAGTAAACAACCCCTCCACTCTTCCTGATGAGTCTGCATTACAAGGATGCTCATCCTGACTACATGAAAAGTACACAAGAAGAGCAAAATGTGGGTCAGAAAACAACAACAAAAGATAAAGATTCAGTACAATTTTAAAGAAAGATTCAGTACAGTTTTAAAGACTGCCCTGTCTGTGCTTCTACTCAAATATGAATCTTCTCTGTCCCATCCAACAAAGCAAAACAGATCTGCTGCAGGTTATCTAGCCTGCCACATCACATCAATGCAGAAACCAGTAAGGTCTGGCTGCAGAATTTAGGTCAGCTTGTCTGCAGAGTCCATAAGGTCTTGGACACAGCCATGAATTCCCTAGTAATGCTTCAATAATCCCTCTTCATCCTACTGTGCTGTATTTTACTAGTAGTTGCTAGCTTTCCTTTAATTCCCCAGTAAACACTCTCCACAGGAGGAATGTTTGCAGGTGAATAAGCCACTATCTCTTCCCTGGGAAGCAGGAAGCTAGTTGTTCAATCAAACAAATGCCAATTCTTATTTCTAAAGACAAAGAAGTGAAGGGTTCTCAAAGCAAGCTAGAAAAGAACCTCCTGTTTTATAGCCACACAAGGAAAATAGAATCCGAGCTGGGAATTACTCCTAGAATGTAAAGAACACTGCTCTGAACATACCATCTACACAAACACCCACTGTTTCCACCTGGGTCAGTAAATAAAAAAATAACAAAACTGTGACTAATAAATTCAGACAAATGCTGGTACTTCTGGAGAGAAAGCATCACTTGAGGTGAAAGGTACTGTGCCTCTTCAAAGAATGCTTCCCTCTGGAAGTGAACTGTGGGCCACTACCAATCCAAGCGTTATATGAGCACTCAATGTAAGTAGTAGCCCTATCTTCAGGAATCTATAAAAGTGCATAAAAGTCTTCCTAAGACATGGACCTCGGAGCAGGAGTTCCACGTAAACCGGAAAGTATAGTTCTGTAAGGAAAAAAACCCAACCCAATAAATTGAATACAATAAAGCAAAACCTTGAACTTGTCTGAGTGTCTTCACACAACCAGACAAACTAAGTCTTTTTAAGTAGGACAACCTGAAAGACGTGAGTGCAATAATAAATATCTGTTTCCAGGAACAGGTTATGGAAATCTCAGCAAATCAAAACACAGCTACCAAGCTAGCAGCTGGTTTTGTCTTAAAACTCATTAGTCTGTTACTTCCCCGTGCTCTTACGGTTGCCACATAACAACGTGCTTCTCCAAAGCTGGTACTTACATCTCCCTGCAAGAAGAAACAATAAAGCTGAGGAAAAACTCTTTCCTCAAGACATCAAATTACTCTTTGACACTGAAACATTTGTCCGGAGTATTCTTAGTCCATTCATTCCAACTCACACGGAGCCCAGATACAGTTTTAGCAAACACAGACTGAACTGTACCGCACGTGACATGTGTTAATCATATACCTAAAAAAACCACAAAACTGCATTTATGTTTACCTCAGATATGTCACATAACTGACCATAGAGCATGTGCCTATACCAGGCCACAGATGATGCGGCTGTCATTACTGGCCCACCATCCTATCACACATGTTAGCAGGACTCTGTAAGGAACAGAACCCGATTTTTATAACTAATTCACAGCTTCCCATCAACTCTTCATCAGACAATCCCCACTCCTGGCTCAGTACCTGGATCAAGCTGTGCTTCTCCTCCTTCCTCCTCCGGCTTTAGCTGGGCTGAGCACTGGCTCCAGGTGGCTCTGGAACACCAAGCCAGGCGATGATGGTCACTTTCTCATTTTGACAAGCACCATGCACTCTTCCTGTATAAAAACAAACTGCTGTGAGTCAAAGCAGCCAAATAAAATGTTGACGCTAGTGGGGTGTGAGAGAAATGCCACTCTGCAACGCCGAATGTCAGTCCTCTTTTCGCCACCGATCTCAGAGGAGGGCTGAGCACACCCTGATTTCAGTAGTTTCAGAAACACTCTAAATGAGCTGCCCTGTTCTTGAAGAGCAGAGATTCCTCAAACTACCAATTTGCCATTTCCCACAGGTTTTCTTAAATATACTGGCTCATCCAAACTTAACCAAGGGTGCTGCTATTTCTATGCTACTGCTTCCCTGTTATCACCATGCAAGCTAGATCAGATCCCAGTGACGTGGTAGCTGCACATTGTGCGTGCTCCACATAACCACTTTGACGACACTTGAATTGCTGCATTACAGCAGTATGCCAGGCAAGCAGCCCACTGACTCACTGAGCTGCCTGGAAAAACTCTGGAAAACACCTCTGCCTCCGGGATGGACAAAATGGGGAAGAATTGGAATTCCTCTCCCTCCTCCTTGAGCCCAACACTTCCACCAGCCAAGACCACAGCATGGCTGCCTTCACCTCCAGCAACTCAAAGGCTCCAGGGCAGAGCGGAACTCACAGATGCAAATCAGCCACTCAGCAAAACGAACAGCCAGACTCCAGCAGGTAATTCATGAGTATTTATTTTAGTTTACTGCTTATTAAGTATGCCTCCTTACAGATCAAGTATTCCGCAGTAATTGCCTCCAATCAACAAACACCCAGAAAGCCGCTATGGAGACCATTCATAGCTGAAACAAGTCCCCTAGCAACAAGCATGACTTCACACGACTCTTGTGTGCACAGCAGGCTGGCCAGCACTGCCTTGCTGCCCTTCCCATGCCTCTCCTGCCCCAGCTGTGCTCCAAGCCATTCCTAGCACCACCGACCACTACACGCTGCTGCCAGTGTGGGGATGCTCCGCAGCCTAGGCTCAAAGCAGGGACAATGGGCTGCATCCCCTGCTTCAGCATCAGCACACTGCCTCCACACCAGCAGTGAGCTGCTCTGCCATACCGGTCTGCACTCAGTGCCAAGCACCCACCTGAGCTGTTCCCAAAGCACTGCATAATAAAAGGCAAATGGACCCCCTCAGGACATACAGCCAACTCCCTCCTAATTTATTTTCCAAGGCTTTTTCAGGGCTGGCTCCTGCTGGCATTCAGAAGCCCACAGGAGCAAGCCCTGTGTCATGCTTTCCACTGAGAACACTTTAAAGGTCAGCAGGAACCTGCTGTTCCAGGTTTCTTATCCCTGGGTGTCTACTCCTAAAAAGAAGATAGGGAAGACACTGCCAAATACACAGATAAAACATGCACCTTAAAGAATTTCCGCCTTCAAACGGGTTGGGGTGGTCAAGTATTCAAGAGAACTAAACCCCTTTTTTGCAGCATGTATCACCAGAACGGTAGTTTTCAGAGTCTGCTGTCTTTCAAATACACAAGGAAGGGGGAAAATAAACGTTCTGCCTAGATACTTTACACAGGTCTATTGCACAGAGGTTTCAAACAGACCTTTGGATGTTCCAGACTCTGAAAGAAAATGCTCTCAACAACCACAGGGCCATTCACCTTGGGTGCTTCTGTAATCATTATCCTCAAGGTCAGAGACCTAGGTAAGAAGGGCTTAAGCAGAGGTCACCATGCCCTCCAACCCCTCCTTGGCAGCCACCCCAAAGGCAACAAGCAGCCTTTAAAAGCAGAAGGCAAAGGCAGCTCCCACCTCCAGAGGTGGAGTATTGTGCTTTTTGAAAATGCATCAGCATTTAAGGAAAGGTGTCTGGAGAGGCCAAACAGCACCATCACCGCGCTTGGTAAGACATGAAAGGACAGGAGAGTCTGTTTCCAAGAGTTGTATCACAGTCTGAAGGACTTACGAGGTTCATCACCATCACCACCACCCCCTTTCGAGAACAGACTGAGCACATGAGTTGGCTCACACCTGGAGGAGAGATGGAGGGAAACAAAACAAACCCTCAAGATACTGGTTAAAAGTGACCCAAATCAACCCACAAACAAACAAACAAACACCCCTATCTAATGCAGAGATTGTCATATAAAACACAATAGTGCATAAGCAGATGCTTGGGCAGAGCCAAGACCAGTGAAGGAGTCTTTCCCGCAGCTCTTGCCACTGAAACAGCCCTGGATTATGTTCCCAATCCCATTTGGATTCTCTTTATGCCTCATCCTTCAGATCTCCTTCCCATTTCTGAAGTGACAACCTCAATTTATTAAAACAAAAGCAACGTCTTCAGAACATCTGCTCTGACACAAAACCACACCCCCACTGTTACAGAGCCAGTGTGGGGCATAGTGGGTACAAACGAGGCTAAATAAGGAGCACATGTACTGCTTCTCTTATAACCTTGTCCCTCCTGGCACTCATTCCCTTTCATTCTCTATTGAGGTCCCTTCAGCATAGGGAAAGATTTACACCCCATTTACATTGGGGTGTTGGCATCACCCAGTGCCAATTTCATGTGAATCACAGCCAGGCACTTGGCACGTAACACGTGCAATCTCTAAATGCCACGTCCTATATGCCGTAGCCTACATGTGGTCACCTTCATTTGTACAGCCACTTGACCAAACAACTTTTCCATTAGGGAAAACACTATTTCTGTTGTGTTTAACTGAGGCTGCATTTAACAGGGAAACAATCACTGGTCACAGAGTGAAAAAAATCAGATGATGCACTAACAGAGCTAATTATTATAAAGAATGGAGGAGTTAAATCACAGTATTTGGGGGAAGAAGTGGAGATCCTGGAAAAAAAATAACCAGGTAATAAAATAAGTGAGGCAGTTCCAGTTATTAGAGGTTTAACACAACCCAGTTCTACATGTATCTCCAAGTACCCAGCCAACAGCAGACTTTTGGCAATCACTTTGGTTAAGTGCCATCTTCCTCCCTTGTTGCTGCATAATGACAACAAACCACCACATGGGAAAAATGTCCTGCCATCAACAGAGAAAAAAAAACCCAAACCAGCCCAGAAACCTACTGCAGAAGCATTGTCAGGAGTAGCATGTAACATAACCATATAAATACCAGATTTTGCTGCTACCTGAGTGAGGTTTCACAATCAGCTTAGGCTGATTTGCAGCCACCCTGCTGCTTAACACTCCCACTCTGTCCCCTGGTGTGTGCCTAGGAGAAGCCTCCTGCCTGGCAGAGGCAGAGGCGGGTGGGCAGGGAGGCAGGACTTCCCCTTTCATCAGTAGGGTGAGCTCAAATCTGCTCCAGCTGGCTTTAAACCCACACTCCCTTTGGAAAGCACCTTGGGCATTGCTCCTACTCCATGGGAGCCCACAGGATCCCACTGGTGCTCCCGGCAGAGCTCACTGTCCATGCTAAAGCCTCACTGCAGCTTTTCACATGCCACCCAACAAGCCCTTTATTTCAGCAGCTCCGTGTAGTTTTTTCCTTCCCTTTGTGGTCACCTCCTCTTCTTTTCTCCATGAGCTATGTGCAAGCTTCTCCCCACTTCCTCTCTTCTGTTGCAGACAGCAAGAATCTAGCCAAGACATTAACAAATTGAACCTTGCTGGGCAAGCAGGCACAATTTCCCAGTGCTGTAGATAACCTGTTGTTTGATCTACAAGCAATAAGAGAGGGGACTACTGCTGGTAGCATTGGTATTGCATTCTTTAGCAGACAGCAAGCCAAAAATGTAAAATCTTACAAGTTTGGACAGCAAGTAGGTAAACAATCAGACATTAACATGGAGGAGGTGACAGAAGTCATTAGCTATCGGAGCACTGAAGGCCACCACCCTATCTTCATTCACAAGAGACATCAGAGGAGCACTGTGCTACTCACATTGCCCAGTCGCATACTGGTTGCAACCAGCCTGCTGTCCATGTGAACAGACCATGGGTTTACAACACAAATTAGGCAGGTGCAAAACCATTTGGCTAAAACCACACTTGTACCAGTTCAACTTGCAAAGTTCATAGGTGCCTATAATGCATACTTAAGTCCACACAGGGGTCGGGTCTCTATTTGCAATACACATTCAAGCTGACTGCAAACCTGGCCATTCATCTATAACCATTAAAGCCCTGCTTCTGGAGATATCAAAGAGAATTCATACCCTTTCCACATGAGAACGGTACATACAACTTCATGCTTTAAGACTTTCTTTTATATTTACTCACACTTATCTCCATTTGTTACCTCCTTTCCTCTGCCACACTGTTTTTCTCTTCTTTTGCACGGTTGCATGCCTCTCATGATTTTATTTTCTGGCTTTTCTACTACATGTTCTACTATTTTTGTTCTCCTGCAACTCTGGCTCCAGCAGCTCCTTTCTTTAAAGTCTGCTCTGGTTACTCTGATTGACGTTAACAAGGAGAGTCTTAAATTCACCTTTCAATCAATGTACACCTTAAATCAAATTACACGATAAATAAACAAAGTGTAACCACAAATTTTAACCACTAGAAATAGTCTTGTCCAAACCACTGCATTATTCATTTTTGTGATTTATTATTAGCACAATTCTGTCTCATTCTCAGTCCACTCTTCTCTCATTATTCTCCTAATAATGTGACTCTTTACTACCCACTTTCCACGGGGGTACTAGCAGTGACCCAACTCAATTTCTGCAGCACACATGAGCATTTGTGTATTTGCATTCCTCCACTTCCTTGTTTCAAGAGCCAACAGATTTGTTGTCAGAGCGATAACGATTGAAGCAAAATCACCAAGCCAATCTTCCCTTTCTGCCTGCTAATAATGCCACTGAGGTAAAAACAGCAAAGAAATTAGCACGGGTTATGAAACAGCAAACATGAAACTTTAGAAGAATCGAGTGCATGAAAAGTTCTGTTTCCCTTTTGTCAGTTCCTTTTCTAAGCTAGGTAGTTTAGGCTTTATTTCTTAATTTAATTAGACAGAAAGCAAGTCCATGAAAGTTTCTGGATGGCAGCCATTGAGAAGAGCCCTGTATAGAGACTTCTCAGTTAGTATTTTTAAGCACCAGTCAGATTAAGCGTAAAGTCTGGTTCCGCTGTGCATCTCTGTTGAAGGCAATTGCTAATGCATGTGGAAAGTGCAACCATAGTTGTGCTTAAACAACAAAGCAAGCTAGTGCACTGCCTTTCACACTTCTCACTACAAGTTTCAATGAATCAGGCTGCCAGACCAAAACTAATTCCTGTCCTCCCCCTCCACAAAGCATACAAAACCCACTGTGTACAAATATGCAAGATAGACATTTTTGAATCATTCACTGACATTTGCATTGGTTTAGTGGACAAAGTTATACTGAACGACCCAAATGACATCAGCTTAACTCCATGCTCCTCTGCGCAGGACTGCAAAGGTGACAAAATGCCTATTGCATAATACTTCTGGATAAAATATTCATACTCACAGAGGAAGCTTTTGCACCAAAAGGTTATTTTCAATCATTAGCAAATCAGCACTGTATATGCATGGGTTTTCAATCAGAGCATTTGAGACAGGTAACAGACTATATTTTCTGTTGACAAAATAGGACAAAATCAACTTTGCACGTGCGCTCATCAAGGTATATTAAAGATCTCCTCAGGGTTAGCAGCTTTTCTTTTGACCTTAAGGTACTGCAAGGTTATAGAACTGCCTCCATCTCCAGCACACAGAGCTTCAGCAAGCCTGCACTAAGGTAGTTCCTTATGCAAGTTCTCTTGCCAGCTCAAAGTGCGTAAGTTTTCCCTCCTTCATATCCTGCAATAGCCAAAGAACAGGCAGATATTCAGACTTCACAGCCACACACACATCCTATGCACTTGTTTTCTCCTTAGAAGCTATAATTCCGAATTGGAAAAAATCACTGCAGCAAGAGTAAAGTGCTTCAAACAAAGTCCACCAGAAAAAAACAATGCTGCTTTCAGTGGGCATGTTGGTATCTGCGGCATTGGCCAGACTTGAAAACACTAGAGGTGCGGCAGCTCTGGCTTTGTAGAACCCAAGGGCAATCAGGAACACCTTTCATAGAGAAACTTATCTCAGTGCTGACTTGTAAAGAATGAAGTCCAAGTGAGAAAGAAACACAAAAAAAAACCCAACAACCCCAACCCTTCACCTTGGCTGTGGCTTTGAAGCCATTGGGCTGCAGGGAGGCAGGTAGGAGCCTGCCTCACTTCTTCACTGCAAGGGCCATAAAAAGCCTTTGTGCTTGGTTATTTTTTCTTGCTGTAAGTATCTTTACATAATGAATCTAGGGAAGGGGTCCTGTTGCTGCAGGTCTCATCCTATTTACCAGCTCCATGTCAGATAAGACATCCAAGAACAGTAATAGACACCTGCATTTAGGCAGCCTCACACATGGTCTGAACATACAGGGGAAATCATCATCAGGAGATGGGACTCTGACAAATAACTGCAGCAGTGAACAGAATGTGATTTTAAAACTCTTTAACAAGTAGCAAGGCAGGTCACAAGAACCAGACAATTTCTTTTCTATTGATCACACAATACAAAATGCAGGACCATGGTGAATGAAGGTGACTGCTAATCTCCCCCAGTGCTGGCTGCTACACGCTTTCAGCCTGGTTATTATTTCTGCTTCTTAACCAGTTACCTTCACCAAGAAAAGGGTCTCAAACAAAATATCTGAGAAACAGATAACTTTCTTCCTCCTCCTCCTCTAAAGGTGGCTGTATTTCACACCATCACTGTTCCTGAAGTCTCGAGTATCACAACTCCTTTAGTCTTAGAACAAATCACTTATGAGGAAAGAGCTCAAGTGGAAAGAAGGACAATTATAGGTAGCAACATTTTTGAGACTACATGAACAGCATGTTTTCATATCCTGATTTATACTTGAGGAGGAGGAAGATGGGAAGGTATTTCTTCTAAAACAGTGCCAACAAACAGGTCCTTGGTGCAGCCACACTCTCCTCCCACACCACTGCTTGCCTTCAAGTGTTGGGCAAAAATGGCATTCTGCTGGCTTGATCCCAAGAACACAAACTTCCTCCTCCCAAGGATATCTCCCTGAACACTCTGGCAGCTGCTACATGAAGGTCTTTGAGCTTCTCTTCCTATCCATTTCCTGAAGGGGGACAGGAACCTGTTCTTGCAAGACTGGAAGAACAGAGCTGAAGAGAATACAGAAGTAAAGAGAGATTCAATTCTTTTAATTAGAGATATCTGTGGTGAGACAAAGATTGAAGCAGTGTCAGTTAAAACTGATGATGTAGAAATTAGTATTACTGATGGTACTAGAAAGTGCCAACTTGTGACGCACTTTCCTTTTTCACATGCCAAAACCCAAGATGATTCTCAAGAAGTTAAGCATTAGAAATACTGGCTTTGTTCTTTCCTAAATTTGTTAGGAATCTCCAAGGGGAAGAAGTGTTTGGCAAACAATCAGTACCTATTCTTTGTTACACGGTTAAAAGAAAATTGCACTCAATTTGCTTAGACTCAGATTTTGAGCCAAACCCATCCCCAATACAAGCAAGTCAAACTTCCGGAAGAAAAAGGTAGCTCAAAGTGTTCTCAAGGTAAGAGGCACAGAGTAGCTTTGAAACACTAATTTTACACACTTACACAGATGACATTTACACACTTTTACAAATGTAATGCTGGTAGCTGCTAGAAAACTGCATTTCACAAACATCCTTCTCCATATTTCAGTCCTTGTCTGGGAAATACACTCTTAGGCCCACAGCACCTCAACATCACAGCCAAGAATAAACCTTTTCAAGACTGAACAGCTTTACTGTGACACCAGAGCGCCTTACGCATGCATGCATACTCATGAGACTACACACGAGGAAAATTAGTCATGTATACAAGTCTTCGCACGGTGAAGTCCACAGACTTTTCACTGCTTGTAATAAAAAAGCATTTAAAATGTCAGTTATGCAAAAGAACAGACATGTCTTAAAGTATAAAATTTCTGGGGGAAATTATCTCCATTTTTCTGAATAGCTTCTTGAGGGTTTATTTGGTTTTGTTGGTTTGGGTTTTTTTCCTAGGATATAATCTTTCCAGCACCAAGAGACAAGAAATGAATAAATAAAACAGTAAGAAAGCAAAAACAAACAAGAACAATTGTGTAGTCTCATTTCAGCTAGCAAGAAATGGAGAAATCTAAACAGCAGGAACTGAAACGACATATGTCCCCCTCCCCTTTATAGAGGAAGATTTGAGTATCACGTAAACACTGCTAGTTTATTCTGTGAATATTTAGGGATCCACAGCAATTTTATGAATTAATTGGAAGACAAAGATTGCTTTTTTTGAAAATAAATGAAAAACCTTCTGAGCTCATTATTTGGTAAAATACTAACTCTGGAACTCCCTTTTGTTTGCATCCAGTTGAGAAATAAGTTTACTGAGTTCCCTGCATGACATTTGTGACTCAAACTACTTCTCAGTAAAACAGCCATCACCAGCCCCACACAGATTAAAAGCTTCAGGACACCTATTCACCCCCAGTGATCACAGTGCCCATGTACCTCTACCAAAACTTCCCTCTGACTCTCAGCAGTGCAGCAAAAAGCAAAGGGACAAAGGGAGATGCTGGGCTGAGGCACTGAGTCAGCATTCTGCCTGCAAGACATCCCAAGCAGCGAAAGGAGAACTGACACAGCAGTCGGTGCCTTCAGAAAACACGAGGTGGTGAAGAAACTCAGCCAGACGTACAGGACCCAATTCAAAATCCACTTACTACATGGGCTGCAGCAGACTCTGAATGGCACCTTAATACACAGAAGGAACAGGAACACCTGGAGAAATTAAAAGAGCTGACTTCCAGATGGAATATTTCAGCACAAAAATGCGCTAAGCCACAACACACATGGTCGCAAGCACTTTTGATCACAGGGATGTACATATCCTTTATTATCCTATCCTCTTGTCGCTGGCAGGACCTATTGCAAGCATACCACCAACAGCATTAGTTTTTTTCTCACTCTTCAGACATGCAATCAAGGAAGCTGTCCACATACGGGACACTGTGGAATCTCCATATGACCAGCTGCTCACTGCTACTGAAGAGGCTTGTCATAGGTGACAGGAACACAGAGCTAGGAAAGAACTGGAATACAAGAACTCTGTTTCAGGTGTGCAGCTATGTGTGTTAGTGCAACGTACACTTGGTGATATTTCCACAGCAAGCATCCAAGCACTTTCATTCTCTTTGCACTCTTATTACACAGGTCTGCTCCCATTAATAATTACCTCCCTGTGATGGCAGTGGTGCAGACTTTAGTGTGCTGCTGCTTTAGAATTCCTCCTCCAGGTCTGAACATGCTGGACAGATTACCACCCCCCCCGGGATGTCAGGACTGGTATGGATATCTATTGTGCATATCCGCATCTTACATTAATGCTTAATGCTGCTCTCTTCCTCACATTACCTCATTTAGCCTTTGCAAACTTTGGATCTTTATCAAAGTGATCGCGATTACGAATAACAGCACCTATTTAAATATTCCCTGCTTATTATGTGCAAGAAAACAGATAAAGCAAACATAACAAACAAGTATTGTTCACATCAAGCAAAATACAGGCAAAGCACTTAAGTTTACTATAAAGGTAATGCTTGCTCAGAAACACAGGAGAAAATGGTGTGGAGCACTGAAAAAATAGCCACAGTAGCATATCCCTAGATCAGGACCTCATAAATCAGTCTCAACTAACAATAAAAGGGTTTATAGGGGATTTGTAAATCACAAAGAATGAATAGGATCCTGGCCTCTGAGCAAGGCCTGGTGAATTAATTTAAGATGGCAATCAAGAGCAAATAACATAACACTAACCTTCTATACTACCAATCCTTACCCTAAGTTGGAAGAAAGGGGAGGGGAAAAAATGAAAGAATAAAAGACACAGAGAAAGGGACTTTGCTATCCCATCTGGGATGAGAGTGGGTTTTTGATGCTCAGAGCCGTGGGATTGAAATCTCAGCGCTATTCCTGCAAGTTTCTCACATCCTAAAGCCCTCTCCCACAGACAAGGGGGCATGGCTATTCCCCATCTCCATTTTTAGAGGCAGAAAAGATGATCTTTTCCCATCACGGCTGACAGACATCATGCTGAAAAAGAAAACCAACAAATACTTCCTTACACTATTTCTCTTTCCTAAAGCTGAAACTGACAACGCTTATGAGCAGCAAGTACCCCAAAGCCAGCCCTGAAGATGTTTCACTCTCCACCCCAGCAGCTAAGCCAAGTAAGACATCACTTTCAGCACCACCATTACAGGAAGCACTGCTGAGACTTATTCCACCAAACAACAGGCTGGTTACCACTACCGTCCTCCATTTTCAAGTCTGAGTAACCTACCTCATGGCTCTTACACACTGGGAGCAACCAAAAGGAGAAGCTGCCACGGGCTTGCTGGTGCGCTGCGAATGCACAGCCTGCATCCCCCCACTGACCACAGAGCAGCTTCCCTAAAGGATGCTGGGCAAGACACAAGCTTTCTGTGCTCAATTCCTGTTAAACAGCAGTGGCAGCACTTGTAACAGGGGAAATGGAGGTTGCAAGACAGTAGAGCTGCTGTGCCAAGCTCGGAGATCGTCAAGGAGCAAGAGTCGGTGTTGCCACGTCCTGGGGAGCAGGGGGAAGGGAGAAGACGTGCCTCGCTGAACCATACATGATTCTCTGTGACAAACGCTGTTTTCCCCCTGAAGATGTGCTTTATTGACCGCTCCAAGCCCCTCCAATCTGAGTGTGGTGCAGCGCCAGGGCAGTTGACCCCATACAAAAGGCACACAGCCGGCGGTCCCAACATGCATTTAATACCCCCGGCCTCGGAAGGGGGGCTCGGCGCCCGTCTTTCCCGGTAGCACACCTCACTCCCGGCCCCGCAGCCGTGGCTGGCCGCTTGCCCCGCACACCGGCTGCGTTCGGACACCCCAAAGAGGAGACACCACAGCCGGCTGCTATCAGTACCCTGGGCCCGCCTGCAGCTCTGCCGGGCACACCGGCGACGGCAGCAACGCGGCGAACCAACCCGTTCTGAGGGTAGGAAAGGGGCTAAAAGAAAGGCAAAGCGCACGAAGGGAGAGGCGGTGGTGGTGGTGCTGCTGCTGTTGGTGCCGATGCCGCCCCTTCCCCGCCCGCCGGCCCCTTCCCCGCCTCGCCTCACCTCAGGGACGGCCCCGCGGGCTGAGGGACCCCGAGAGCCGCCCGTCCGAGGGACGCGGACCTTCTCCGGGACGGTCACCGCCGCGGCACTG
>JAOEHX010018548.1:0-26526 GCA_025448015.1 Bolborhynchus lineola | reverse complement strand
AGACACTGGAAGCTGCTCTGAGGTCTCCACACAGCTTCTCTTCTCCAGGCTGAACAGCCCCAATGTTCTCAGCCTGTATGGGAGGTGTTCCAGCCCCTCATCATCCTCGCAGCCAATTCTGGACTTGCTCCAACAACTCCGCATCATTATGTTGAAAAGGCAACAGGATTTCAGTGGAGAAAGAACAAGAGTTTTGCTTACTGATGCTTTTCTCTTCTAGGTGCAGGGTGTTGCTCCATCACTTGATTCATTTTTAAATGGCCCCAAAACCACTGAATTAAAAAATACAACACAGAAAAACCTTACACTGGAACTGTAGTGGACTAGCAGAAGAGATACTTACTTCCTGCACCTGCTCTTCTCTAAAGTGTCTCTTGCATGTAACGTACTCATCAATGCTGTTTCCAGAATGCTATTGTTTCAGTCTTGACAAATCTGCAAATAAATTCCACTTAAACCTAATGTCGATACAGAGTTCAGAAGTTTCTGCATTCCGTATTTCTTTAGAATTAGGCTTCCTATTTGAAGCAGATGAAAAATTGTTAGAGAGCATGTTTCCTGCTTTTAGAGGTCATCCTCTCCATGCAAGGCAGCAGCAGTAAAGCAACAAAACTCAAACAGGCATAAGGAACTGTGGTTCCAATTAAAATTGTAGCAGAGTGGCATTGAGAGTGAGATAGCACTGAGAGCCTAAGGAGAGAGGAGGTCAGCTTAGTACATAATTAATTTGATAATCTTCCATGTCATTTCATTAAAATGTGTTATTTTCTCACATACATCCAGAAGGATGACAAGCTGCCTTTTCAAGTGGTTTTATGTGCATGTGCTCTGCATTCCCTATTTCAATAAGAAATACAATAGGATGACGATATTAACAGCTTTCCTAGCACTCTGGGCTATGGTTACTTTGACACATGCTATTTAAATGGCACATTTATGATCAATCAGAGTGTTCAACCACAAGAATCTAATGCCAAACTGCATTTTTTTCCTTCACGAAGAAATCCCAGGAAGCTGGCTCTTCAGAAGTCATTCAGTGTGATCCTTTCTGTTTGATGTCATGGATGTTTTTAGTGTTTGGGTTTAATTCCAAGTCCAGGGGTAAGAATGCAACCCTTCTGATTAATTTAACAGACCTGCATTTTTCGATTTACTAAATATAAACTCAAATCTGTTAAAGGTGTGCCTTAAAATGTAGAGTTAGATAATTCCTTAGTACAATGGAGTGTTAAAACTATTGTGTATGTTGAGTACCATAGGGGAATAATCACCCATAGTAAGACAGATTTTTGTGAGGAGCACTTCAATAAATTCATGCACGCCTGGACTGCTTTGCTATCTTGTGTGACACTTTGCTACCTTCGATTTCCCTAACACTCCCTGACAAAATAATAATTATCAAGATATTTTGAAACAAGAGAACTTTCCCTGAGGAGAAGTTTTATTATGAAGCAGCTTTACTGGCTGCAAATGGCAAAATGCGCATTTGAGTGCAGTGACACTCCAGCTCAGAAGACTCTTGGTCTGCATATGGTTATCAAAAGCAAAATCTTGCTACAAATCCAAGGAGCAAAGCCAGTGCCTCATTGAATGCTGTGAATGATATTAATGGGAAAATCATGCTGACCTAAGCACCCCAAAATATCCAGTGCTGTATGTCACTGCCGACTAATAGGGTAATACTGACTTACATCCACATTTGATTACCTTTGGCACTGTTTTTAAGCTAAGCCAAGGTAACAATCAGTCATTACTAATTTCTTAACTGTGCCTGTTTAAATTAGAGCCATTCAGGTGAAAATAAGACAAGGGAAGAAGAAATGAAATAAACAACAAAATGTACTTAATTTTAGATTGAAGAAATACATTAAATATTCATGACAGAGTACTTATGATAATAGCACACTTTTCTATTCTCAGCTGCTGCAACCTTTTGTTATGCAAAATGTGAAGTTACATAAGGTTTTTATTAAGGTCTTTACCAAGTAGCTATTTTCAATCCTCCCTATAGCAAATACTAGAAGGTGGAAGTAGTATAAATTATTTCAAAGACATAGTTTCAGGATCACTTCATAAATTACCTCCTCCTAAGGCATAACATTTTGGAATCTGAGGCATCCTTAACTGGTTTAGTGAATTACCGAATGACTTCATACCTGGCACGACAACTGCATTACTGCCAGACTGTCAAGTAAGTGATGAGCTTCAGGAAGCCAGAAGTCAATGTCCTCAGAAGCATACTGGCATTTAAGCAAAAGGGGGAGTGTAATGAGCGTGATCATACTCTGAGACCAATGGTTTCCTCAGCCTTCACTCCAGTGTCAACAGTAGGAAACTGCGGTCTGGAGACTTTTCCATCTTCTTCACTGAGTTTGCTATCAAATACTTATTAACATTCTAGACTCAAAGAGCAAACTAAACAGCAGTGACTATGGAAAATACATCCACCAGACATAGAATACTAACCTAACTCCCCCAAATACTCAAGGCTCAGCTTCAACAGTCAATTACCAGCTCTCCTTTCAGCATAGCTTTAGCAGTGTTGATACCATTTTTGACCTACTACATTTAGGCCTGCTTATTTGATATATAGCTCCAATGCAAAAGAGTGAACTTAATCTATAAACAATACTTTATAAGCTTTTTAAAACCTATGTACAGAAGAAAAAGGAACAAATACTTAAAGTGAGAAATGATGTTATGCAAATGGAAGAGACTATTTGAAAATAACATTATTACATCCATAAATACTCAAGAAATTACAATAAAGCTTTATAAAGTTTCTGTGATTGATGAAGAAAACATTACAACACTCATATACCACAGAAACATAATAGGAAGGGTATTTTTCTCTGTTTTATTATCTAAAATTAATTTCATAAGCAAATAGAATGTTTTCAGAATGGAAATAGAGGAAATTTAAAACTACCTTTGAGTACCAAAGACTTTCAGTCTTCGTTAATGAAAGAGGAAAGAAAGCAGGAGACAAGAAGAGGAGACAGGAAGAGGAAAAGAAGGGGTTTATGTTACAATAAATAAGCTTTTAGACACAATAATTTCAGATGATAGCTGTTCAATTTAAATGTAGGCAGCAACACAGGCTTGGAGCCCTGTGATCAGCTTCCAAATTATATGGTAGGGCGAAAGAGATATCAAAAACAATGCTCAAAGAGAGAAAAATCAATTCCCCTCTAAGGACAGGGTCTTGAGGATGATGAGGGGTTGGAGTACCTCCTATACAGGCTGAGAACATTGGGGCTGTTCAGCCTGGAGAAGAGAAGCTGCATGGAGACCTCAGAGCAGCTTCCAGTGTCTGAAGGGGGCTCCAAGGATGCCGGAGAGGGACTCTTCATCAGGGACTGTAGTGACAGGACATGGGGTAATGGCTTCAGACTGAAACAGGGGAAGTTCAGGTTGGATCCAAGGCAGAAGCTCTTCCCTGTGAGGGTGCTGAGGCGCTGGCACACGGTGTCCAGAGGAGCTGTGGCTGCCCCATCCCTGGCAGCTTTCAAAGCCAGGCTGGACGGGGCTTGGAGCAACCTTGGCTAGTGGAAACTGGCCCTGCCAGTGGCAGGGGATTGGAATTGGATGAGCTTAAGGTCCCTTCCAACCCAAACCATTCTGTGATTCTATGACAGACCTATCACTTAGAAAACTTTCTTTAAAAGCCCTAGAAAGAATGAAACAATAATTCTTAAATTGCTGGATAATAAAAAATCAATATTTCAGTACATAGAATATAGTACTTCACAAAATTTAACTGTCTTGAAACTCAGGCTTCATCTCAGTCTAGTCTTGAAATTTGCAATCAAATTGTTCCTTTTCTCTTTTCATGGGTACAAAAGTATTGTATTTGTGAGCCACAGCTTATATTACAGTAAGAGTGCCGAGAAGCTTCTTCAGTCAGCTTTCCCTCTTATGATACCACATGAAAAGTAAATGTCAACAGTCCTCTAATTAGACTTGCACTCGGCTGTGGAAGATGAAGCAACACCAGGAAAGCAGTTTTACCTTTTATCAGACTGGAGAGTATTTACTCCAAACAGATTTCAGAGAAAATTACCTTGTCTTTACCAGGTACTCCCTTCTCTCAAATCTACCACAGCTGCTGTGCTTGTTCAGCAATGTCAGCAGAGCTGACCCAGAGATAAAAATGGTAAGCAATGGAAAGGGAAAAAGATTTGCTATGCGAGGTAGCTCTTAACTGCTTACCCAGCTAGAGGAGACTGTTCTCTTCTACAAACAATAAAAAGTCTGAAATAAATTAAGTATTTCTGATTCTCCATGAGCACTCCAACTGATAACCAAAGAGCAGTAATATTAACATCTAGAAATAATTTATTTGGAAAAATATAAGCAAGCAAGAATGGCAAAATGTGTCTATTCCAGCACAATTTTAAATGCTGTACTGTTCACCAGGCTCATTCAACTCCTTTATTCTTCAACAAAGTTGAAGGATAAGAGTGGAAGAAAGTACATCTTCAAAATACCACAGGGCCTTCAGATACTAAGTGGTTAAAATGACATCCTTATAACGCAGGCTGGGAAAACTGGCAATATAGAACTTCCAAATCTAGGCAAAAAGATGTCAGGAAACCACAGAGCTGTCTAAATGAAAGGATGAGTCAAGTATCTGCTTATCTTGGGTCTGAACTGGAATACTGTGCCCTATTCAGAGCAGCATATTTTAAGATACATATCTCAGATCCAAAATAAAATGCAAAAAAAAAACCCCATCATCACTGAGGAAGTAGGATTATGACAAAATCATTAGAAAAATTGTAAAGAACAAAGAGACTAATCAATATGAAATTATATACATAACAGACCAAAGGTCCCACATCTAGAAATCACAGCATACCAGGTGATGAGAGCAACTACTTGTTCTGGAAAGCAGTGATTTTGAAGACAGTTTGGGGTTCATGATGAATAATCAGCTGTATAAACCATCATGCCCTGTGCCAAATGGACTAACACAGCTCCAGTGTCTGCAAGAAAAAGTCTCACGTAGGAATATGCAAGACTTACTCCTCCACTACAGCAGCAGAGGCATGCATGTACATCAAGAAAAGTGTATGTGAGAGAGAAGAGGTGTGGAGATGAGAACTCATCACATGGCTTCCATCTCTAAAAAGGGCCAGACCAAAAGAGCACTTTACCATAACCCAATTTTCTTTTATTATAAATGGTAACAGGAGAGCCTGTAGGAAGTTCTGCATTCAGAGCTGGTTCTAGTCCAATTCACAATAAATCGATATTGTAAAGCGAAGTACAGAGTCTTGCTGTACGTAAACCCCTACTGTATATTCTTCAAAAAGGCACACAAGGGAAGGAATAAAATCGCTTCACCAAGGAAGAAAATTCCAAAGCTTAACAACTGTCTAATGGCAATCATCTCTGGATTTTCAAATACAAGGGCAAATCCAAATTCAGCCTTTCATCCTCTTCCTAACCTTTCCTTTCTATGAATTCCAACCCTTCTTCAGGAAACACAAAACTCTGAAGCTCTGGATTATCAAAAGCAGTATGTCAGTACCACAATACCCCAACTTGCTAGAAAAGCAGCAAATTTAGAAATGATACCAAGGAGCCCCAGAATGTTGACAGTTCATTCTCTAGGGAGACAAAACAGGGTGCCCTGTTCCTGTTTTATTAACATTCTTGAGTAGGTCCATTTGCATGCTTGTTGCCAATTTCAGTTGCAACTGAAGTTATTTAGGTTTCCTATCTGCATCAGATAAGCAAGTTTTCCTCATCATCCTACACAAAGTGAAACAGGAGTACATCTAGCAGCTTTTTAATTCAGTAACTGTATTTTGAAATAGCTACAAGGCTCATTTATTATCCACATTCTCTTGTGGCATATTATAGTTACAATCTCTAATCTTTACTACAGTACTCGAATTGTTACAGGATGCTGGTTGAGAGCTTAAGTGTTCTTTGACTCTTTCTAAACTGATCCTGAAACCATACCTATGTCTTCAGTTTTAAGCACTGGAATTTGCACTCCCTTCAGACATGCTCACTTTTAGTCCTGTGTTCTTATCAAGTACAAAAAACTAACAGAATACAATAAAAACAGTGATGAACGATTTTATCCCATCTATCTTCCATTGTTTGACCCATGGTACATCTATGATTTCATTTCTTCCTTTCAAAGTTCCAAAATTATTTTAATCATTGTAAAAGATGGTGGAATGAAAGCAGGAATGTGAAACAATCTGCACTCCAGAAAGTTTTCCCCGCTGAGATGATCAGTAGTCAATGCTTAAATTATATGTATTGCATATACAAAACTAATTAAAAGAGCAACACAGAATTAAGTTCACAACGAAATCATGAGAAACATAGAAGTAAAACAATCAAAATAAGAGGAATAGAAGAGCCTTTAATAAAAACAACCTTCTTAGTACTTATTCAATGATTTTTCAAGCTGTACTTCATGACTTTGGTATATCAGAAGCCAAATGAGAAGGAACACACTGAAGCAGACACCACAGTCAGTTGCTGTGACTGGAAACTGCCAGAGACAGAAACTTGACAATGCTTGGATAAAGCAAGGAGGCAGGGAGATACAGGAGGAGCATGACTGAGAAATGCAGGGATGACTGACAGACTTTGCACACTATAATATATATAGGAATTATCTAGGCTGACCTCAGGTTTTTCTGAATCCCACATCACTGCTCCAGGCAAATAAGTAACAAGCTGCATGATGTGGAGGTCACTGTAAAGCACATAGTGCCCCAGTCTTGCATAAGCTGGAAATGGCCCTTCTTTGCCCTAACAGCTGAGCTGCTCCAGAGCTAGCACAGAGAACATTCCTCAAGCAAAGAGCCCTGGCCTCAGGCCTGGCCTTGTATGTATACAAGCTGCCACTGTAAATGGCTCAACAAGGATCCCAGGAGATGGTGGGATGAGAAACTGGAACAGAGAGGGAACATGGAGCCAAAACACAACTAGAACTCTGGCAGTAGCAAGTGAAAGAAATGTGGTGAGCCAAGAAGATTGAGCCCAGGAATGGACACAACTTAGACAGCAGTCAATGAAAGAGAATAAATCTAGGGAATAACTGCGATTCTGGAACAATGGATCACACCTGCCCGTACAGCCTATGAGTGAGAACGTGCAAACCTCTCAAAACAGACTGCCATCAAGAACTGCATGCTTTGTACATTCTGGGTATCAAAATACCCCACCTTGAGAGCTGCAGAAGTGAAGAATCCCCACAGCTGCACCTGAAATGGAAGTTATGCTTTAAGCATACTCAGCGCGTATGTAACAAGATGCCTGAAAAATAAGACCCCAGACATTCAGGCCAGGCACTTCTAGTGAGTGCAACCTTTTTACTTCCAAATGTCTGTATTCTCCTTTTGCATTTAAATAACGAGGTTACAGAACTGCCTCACTCTGCATGCACATTGTGGAAACCTTTTTTTACAGCACTCATACTTTATTATGAGCATCATTTAGAAGCTCTTAAGCATAGTGCTTTTTATTAGTAATTTATTTAAGTAGCAACCATGTATTTGGGGAAAAAAGAGATGTCAGAATCACTAGAGAAAATATTACATAGACATTCAGTGAGTACTGTGCACCTTGCACCTTGAAAAGGGAATATGCTCTGCAGACAGGTAAAGGAGCATAATAGGCAGGTATATCATACACACATTTCAGCTTATGCTGTTTTTGTTAAAGTGGTGAGGCAGCAATACTGACATTTGCCAACTTCTGAACACTAAGTAGTTGCAGTCTTAGTCTTCTTTTTGTGTAATTTCTGGGCTATGTCTGCACAAATCATTCATATTACAGACTGCTTCTTCCTTATAATAAATGTTACAGGTCACTCCAAGAAAGGATCTCTTCACATCCATCTCTGGTACATAGAGATACAGCTCTCCAAAGCACTTCCAACCTCCATCATTTCCTGTGCTACACTGCAATATTGAAAAATAATGTATTCAAGGAGGTACTGCCAACAGAAATGATGATTCAGAACACTGAGTAACAAGAAACACCAAAACTTTCCTGGAAGAGAAGATCAGGGACACCACTATGCATGATACTATACTTCTGGAGGGACTGGGAATCCTTTTTTAATCTATTAAACTGTAGGAATAAAAGTCTCATGAATGATATATTTCTGAGTGGGTTATAACAGGCAATGAATAAAAATGCCTTTCTGCTTCTCATGTCTTTAATCATTATGAATTACTGGGGTTAGACATCCAGTTAGAAAGACAGAGCCTGTCTTGCACCAATGAACTGTCATGCAGATGCAAAAATACACAAAGGACTATGTATTTCATTTTACAACCTGCCCTAAACAAAGCAAACCTGAAACAATCAACCCACAACACGTCTATCACATGAAAATGTTAAGGCAGTTTCCCACAAAACAGATTTGCTATCACCATCTACCCTGTATACAACTCTGCGCAAACATCCCTTATTAAGAAAGTGGTGTAACTGCACAAAAGCAGAACTGAGAAAGCAGGAAAAGATGTATACATTGATATGGCATCGGTTATTCTATGCAAGCTTCAAAGAAGTCTTAAAGACTCTACCACACAGTGCAGCAGAAATGCGAAGGAATACCAATGACAGGAGTAAATGGAGAGAGCATAATTTTTGTTAGCAGGTAGAATTTTAGAAATGACTGCGTGATCAGTAGTCAGTATCAAGAGTATTAGTATATAGCAGCAGCAGTATTAGTAGCGGCAGTAGTATCAGTAGCACAGTGTTAGTATGCAGTCTACCGTAGTATACAGTCTCAGAGAGTCTACAGTAGTATACAGTCTCAGAGGAATAGTATCATAGAATCCGACACTGTTTTGGATTGGAAAGAATGTCAAGATCATCTAGATCCAACCCCTTGCCATGGACATTTTCATCACAGGTGTATTTCAACTTGAACTACCGTGTGGCAACCAAGCCAGAGAACTGCATCGCACTCAGGTTCTGCAATATATTTGTAAACAGCTTTTAGCACTTGCTCACATCTACTTAAAGCAGTGTGCAGGCTTCTACTTGCTTCTTGGCACCCTTCAGTTGACATCTTTGGCATAACTGCAATCTCTCTAAGCACCAAAGAGCATTTTAACTTGCAGGCATTCTGTAGCGAGCTTAGCTAGCAAGCACGCAGTATACTCTTTTAGGAACCAAGCCTTAATGTTGAAACACAAAAATGATGAATCAGTTTACACAGCTTACTTCATTATTTATAGTTTTTCTCTAATTGCATTCAGTATAGCAACCATATATTGGGAACTGAATTTCTTCTGTAAGATCAATTCAAGACAACTGAGTATTTGACTAGAGAAAATCAAGGCTCTAGTTAGGAATTACTTGCATTGTACACCAGAAATGTTTTCATAAGAATTAAATAAAAGATCATTAATCAGAAGTAAAAGTGTACTTAACACTACTGGAAAGAAATAGACATTAATTTACATGAGATCTCAGCATTTAATGGTGTATTTGAACAATGGATAGCTGGGGAAGGACGGACTGCTGCACTGCCTAATTTTAAGTGCTTGAATTAGGAACACAGTTTAGCAGGCTAACCTCCTAAGTTCATGTATGCGATTGTCCAATACAAAAAACACTGCTCCCACAGAGCACTATATGAAAAAAGACAGACTGGCACAGGTTGTTACTCCTCGTGTCGATTTCTACAAGCTTGTGTTTAATACCAGCCAACTTCTGATTACCCACTATACGCTCTAACTCATCTCTGCAGATGTCTGGATTTCTTCAAGTGATGTTATACCGTACTGTTCACTGAAGCCCTGCGCAGGTTCCTCTTTCCATTCGTAGGGCTTTTTTCTATCAGCTGCTCTATAGCTGGTCTGCTTGAAGTCTGTCTAGACACTGATACTGTCTTCACTGCCTTGGGCATGGCTCATGAACAGAAAGCAGAAAATAGTACTATAAGGTCCACCACATGAGCTACTGTTAGGCAGAAAATGAACACAATAATGATTGGCCCTCAGGGGCAATCAACTACAGCGGCAGGTTGGGTATCTCTTATGGCTTGACAGTTTAATGTGCTGCAGGGTACTGTTTAAGTTTTAACCAAGGGAAGACACTTTGAATATATATGTTGGATGATGTGAATACCTTTTTCTCACCCTTGGCAAAAATAAGAATATTGTTATTGTGGGAGGAGTCTTACAAGGATTCATAAAGTCTTCATTACAGAAGACAATAAAGGCATTTCTTCTCAGTGGTTTCCTTCTGCGTGCCAGGAATTTCAAGCATTTGAGAGTCACTATGAGAACCATCACTATCCTGCAGGAAAGACAGTTACAGTGTATTAATCACACCACCTCACTCCCTTAGTGCCTCGTGATCCTTTCAGAGAGGCCATTCAATTACTTGGTTTTTTTTCCTTTTCTCCCTAGGAGAGGCATTATTGTGACTGTTGCTGGAGTAATTCAGTGTTGAAGAAAGAGCACCTGAACTCAAAAGCCATTCTTTCAGATGAAAAGAAGGCAGCTGGTACACAGTAACTAGGTAACTAAGAACGCATGAACATTCAATTATCCCATAATTTTGGGTAACATAAACCATACTGGTTTAAACAACTTGTCACTGAAATCTCTTCCTTATTTCAACCTTAAAATGTTACCACCTGAATCACTTCTGTTTAGGTATTGTTTTTATATTCTCACTCTATGCATACTTATGATATGCTTCAGGTATGACACTTCCTTGCAGACAAGCAGAAATGGGGTTAGGTTTTTTTTTTCATAAAAGTATACTGAAGTCACTTTTAAGCTTCTCAAAAATTTATCTGAGGCCTGTTTTATATCTGGACCTCTGATTAAAATTGGTCTTGCACTTTGGGGAATCATTTGAACTATAAACTTCTTTGACTTATCCAGCGTGTTCCTTCTTTGCTTGGGGACAAGCACAAGAAGAGAGATGGGAGTGAAGGGAGCAACATGATTATATTTGAATCATTATTTGTGTAAAATCCTGTGAGTGTTTATGGAAGCATGACAAAGGGGATTTTCTGCATAATGAAGTTACACAATTAAAAATCAGTTAATGTGCTGGATTAGCTGGCTCTTGGGAAAAGGTTGAAACAGTTACCTGGCAATTGATCAAGGAGCCTTGTCGTCTAGAACAATACTAGCATAAAAATAGCTCATAAATCTGAAAAGCTGATTATTAAAACTGTTGTGGGAGCTTTATTTTTTTTGAAGAATATTGAATTAATGAGAAATAACACAAAGCGGGAGTTTAATTATTCTGAAGAAAGTAATTTTCCACCCTAGCTTCTCAGGATGGGTATGATTATGTAGGTCACATATCTAAAATGACTTTTATGCATATTTCATTAAAAACTACATCTTTCCATGAAAGACAGAAAGCCGTATGCCCTCTTCAGACAGCACTCTCTTCAGTGCCTTAAATACAAGCTATTTCCTTTGTAGTTATGGAGCTGTTAAGATGAGCAGTCAATAAATACAAAACCAGGAGCATCTTATTTTTAGGTTATTATTTGCACAAAGTGGTAAGTTGTTTTCTCTCCCATTCTCTTCAAACACAAACTGTCATTTGAACGGATAGCAATGAAAAGCTGGCCAGGATTCTTAGCCTGCTTGTATCTCCGGGGAGTTATTATCAAACGGATGAGAATACTAGATAATTATTTCCATGTTCATCCAAACAACGAGATTTTGATTCTGATTTGTTAAGATTTTCAATGAAATCTTACAAATGTGTATGAGACTAAAGAACAACACAAATGACATTATTGATCAAAGATACTGAATTTTCTTAGCTGGCACCCTCTTTTGCTGTTTTCAGACAGGAAATCTTTTCATATTCCATCTTAGTGGGTTTCTCTTTAATTCTGAAATGGATCACAGATATTCTTCTTCCACTGCAATAGAACACTCCCCACCAGATCTACACATGGAAATACTTTCAGTGAAATACGTGCAGAGTCTTCTAATCATTGTTGTGACCTTTCCTTAGCTGCAAGACTGAGATTTAGTATATTCCACACACTTGAAGGAAATGGTGGAAACGGTTGGTCCATTAAGCATCAGGAAAACTAATTACAATTTTAATGATAATTTTCTGCTTTATCTTAACAAGTTAATGTATGCAGTGCAGGATCAGAGAGTTGATCAGGTACTGTCACACACACCACTGAAACTCGGATCATTCAGCTTAGTCATTGAACGTATTTAAAATCCTAGTTTATTCAACATATTCTACTGATGAACTGTACTTCAGCATGATTTCAGAACTGAAGATCTGTGTATTGACTTCCTACTCTACCATGTCCACTTAGAGCACTAAATAACTGCTTGTCATATTTAAGTTTATGCAAAATAAATTCTCAAGTATTCCTGTACTCCTGCTTTCATATATGCTCCAGTCTAGATAAAAATTATGATCAAAATAAAACTTTCCTCTTGATAAATGATGAAGACATATTTTCTATCACATTTTGGTACAAGTCTTGGCTGTAGTATCTTTGTGTCTGAAATGTTTGATGGAGCTTCTGAAGTATTCTTTGAAACATCAAATAACGTCAACATTCATTCCATGGCTATTTCCATTTCAACAAGTACTAGTTTATAAATAAAGAGCAGTTGGGATTAAATTGTTAACCAGACACAAAGAAAGAAGGACAACATGCAAGGCATATGGTTTAGCTAAGCAGAAACATTATTAATTCATCATGGAACTACTCAGCACTGCCTCATACAGCACAGAACGTGGCTTATTACTTGTTTCCCTTGGTTAGAGAATTGTCATCAGACCCTTTCCCACTGCTGAATCTACACAGCCCTCCCATTGCAACGTTTGATCCAATTCCTTCCTCACTATACCGACTCTTCTTATCATCTCCTCCAATGCCATTGTGCTCTGGTGGCTTATTAAGGCTCCAGATCCCTTACGATCAAACCGTGCCAACCGTCTGTTCCCTGCTGAACTGTGGCATTCTGAACTATCTTCTCTCCAGACAAGACAGTGCTTTGGTTGGTGTTAAGTTGATGTCCTGTACTGAAATGGACAGGAGGGGAAAGTTTCCCATTTCCCAGAAAGGCTAACACACCTGAAGCTGACAAAACACTGAGACATACTATAGGAAAAAGAGAAGAGGTGCAAGCTACACTCTTAGTGCGAGATACATCTCAAGCTGGTGTACGGGTTTCATACACACTCCATCTTGTGTGCAGAAATTTACTGCCTATATCAATGTTATTCTACTTCCCCACACTACCAAATTCGTCCAACGCAGAGAAAAAAGGTGGAGAGAATGTCCTTTACCTACCCCTCAATTCAGTGACCTTTATATTCTTCCTATAGATGCAGCTAAAATCTTCACATGGCTGAGAGTGTAAGAGCCCCTGGGACTGGTTCCCAAGCAAGAGGTGACCATCTCTTAAAGGACACTGGCATCCTCCCACAAGAATACACAGAGCAAGAGTAGGCAGGGTCTACAGTTGGGTCTAGTGCAACCAAATGACATTGGATTCACTCCTGACCCACATATTCCCATAGGAATTGTCCTGGATTCAGCACAGACGGGAGGGGAGGAAAAAGGGGGAGAGTGAGTGAGCAGCTGCCTGGTTCTGAGTTACTGGCTGGGCTTAAACCACAACAGGAATTTATATTACTTAGCAGACCCCATGCTAGCATAGCTCTGCAGTGATTCATATACAACAAAGTTGGAACAGGTAAGAAATATGAACTGTTTCAGAGGTGCAAGTGATGCATGAACTAAAGCTTGGCTCCCCTAGGCCACTGAACACCTAAACATCTAAAGAGAGTGGAAAATCATGTAGATTTTCACACCTCTGTTAACCCAAAGGCCCTAATGCTGTATGCTCAAGCTTATGGACACCTTTTGTGCATAACAAAGTTTTTCTTGTGATGTTTCTTTTTGCTTAGTTTTAATATGCTGTTTGTATTTAAGGTACTTAATCTGGCACAGAAATTGCATCTAGTCTGCGTAAACCCATATCCTACACTTACGGAGCAGAGCAAATACAAATAAGGAGATTTCATTTAATCTCTTACTTAATTCATGAAAACCTCTACCACTGTGATCTGAAGGAATACCATACAAACCCCAATGTATAAAATCAGAACAAGACTGCAGACAGCACACCGACTAGATTGTGCCTGACCTCCACCACACAAACTGTGACTGGACATGACATGGGCAGCTTATCACAGGGCTCACAGGGAATTAATGTTCTTCCAGTAATTACCCCCCCTTAATGAATAGAAGGAACAAAATGATACACAGGATCTGCACACCCCTGCTCTTTTTAACTGGCAAAAACTATCCCCCAGTTCTTACAGACAGTTAGACACAGCCTCAGTGTTCCCAAAAATCAGCTTGATAACCAGTAGTCTGAGCCTAGGAAAGAAACCAGAAGACAAAATTGCACCAGCTCTTCTACATGCAATTAAAAATGGAGAGGTAAAATCATCAGCTGGACACCACAGGTAAAAAGTAAGAATTGAGTAAACTGCACTGCCCAAGCAGATGTGGGAAATTCAAGCTAGCTGTATTTATGCTCCGTCACATCTAACTGACACTCCATCCACTTTGGCTCATAGGCATTTTCTGGCACTACTTTATGAGAGCAACACAATGTGTGTGCTTTCTTGCAGAGCGATTTCATCAAGACATCTCTCACACAGCATTTGTACCCTCACAGACAGTCTTTGTTCATTTCTGACCGTGACTCATAGCCTGAGACACAACAAAAAGGGACAACAAAAACTTCAACACTGGAATATTTTCCCACATAAGGGACACTTGATCACCACCTGAGCAATTAAACTAAGTTTTAAGACCACCATAGATAATGCAGGGTGCAGGGTGGAAGCAACAATCGTATCCTAAGGTGTTAATTTCCTCTGCCTGAAAATGACATTAAGCATTCAAGGCCAATACAACTGGTCAGCTACAGCTGTCCACGTGGGCAGTCACTTCCTCATTGATTAATACCTTGCTCACTGGTTGCCTTATGACTGGATGCCTGCTTTTCACTGCTGTCCTCTCACTGGATATTGGTTCCCCGCTTCTTTCTTCCTACTTATCTTGCCAACCTCCCCCTGCAATATTCCTTTGCTATCTCAAAGCTCTTCCACTGACATCCCTCTAGCTATCTTAAAGCTCTCCCAGCAGCTGGTCTAGCTCAAAATCCTCCACATCAAAATCCCCTACACCCACAGTAGATGCTACAGTAAATCTTTTACTAACATAGCAAGGACTTCAATAACTTTCTAAATAAATAATTCACATAGAGGATTTCTAGGCCATTATAGATTTATGAGCTTTTATCCTTCTCTTCCTGGTTGATCTTGCCATTCTGCCCCATCAGAAATTTTCCTTCTTTTTCATACTATGCCTAACTGCACTCGAGTATGAAACACTGCACAACAGCATTTGGACAGGTTTGGCCATTTCTATAAGATAAGTAGAATTTCCACTGAAATGGATAGACAGTGCCAGTAGCTGATAACTTGACTGTGAGCATCAAAGCGCAGTTGTGTGGCAGCTGTAGTGGCATCAAACTGAAAGCCTACAGAGGTCCAAACTGTTGATTTTCTTGGCTGAATGAATCAGACAAAACTAATGTTTAAAGTCTGTCTGCAAAAACACTTCCTAGTCTACAGGTAATTGTTTTTCTTTCTTCAAATTATTCTTCGAATGTTACATTAATATTCTGCACTGTGGTTTTGCACTGGCATCTATTTTGTAACAAGCTCAAACATAAGAAAGCAAATGTTTGCCTCAAACACAAATAGAAGTTACTATGTAAACAAAGCTTTCCTTTCTCTCCTGTCTTCTTTAAACAGTTAAGAATTAATACACTTGTAGAATAACCGATTTGTGCATTGAATTACCTATATCCTGTCCAATATATCAGAATAGTTTGTTCTTGACTTTTGCTGAAGACTTTCCATGTTAACTGCAGAAATCCATTAATTGGGGAAAAAGAAAATGAAAACCAAACATACAAAAATCCCTGAACATTATATCCTAGATTACAGGAGTTACGTCCTCAAAGGAAGCCTCCACAACATGAAACAGTGTGATTTCCTTATGGCTGTGCTGGGTTTACAGTAGGATGGCAAGAGAGTGGAGGACCTGTTACAAGAGTCTGGCAGTAACATCAGACTGCCTTTGGATTTAGGCTGAAGATTTCAATTACAACTAGCACATCCAGCAAGGTATTAAAAGACGATGCCAGAAGCCTTGCACTGAGCTTTTGAACATGTCTATCACCTAGGCTTAGAAGGTGAATAGTTGAACCCTTCCTGATGTGTGGTTCATTACATGGGGGTTGTTTGGCTTTTTCCCTTTTGAGACTGACAGATTTGAAATTCTTTATTCCTATTTCAAATCACCTAATAAACAATTAGAAATGCTTCCTTAACAGTTTGGAGAATATAAAGTCATCAGAAACAACATTGCAGGGGTGCAAAACAAAGTAATGCCAGAAGCCAAGGTAGCCCTTGTAAAATGTTCAGACTACTAGCCTAAGTGCTCATTTATTACACCATATTATATGACCTACTTAGGCACTACGACTTACAATAGTTTCTGCTGTGAGAAATGCTTTACACCTCCACATACACTCTCCCAGTCATTTGCCTGGAATATTTCAAATACCTATTCAGGACACATCAAATATCTGTTTCACAGATCAGCTATGAAGCTCTAGGACATCTACCCTCGTAAATCCTCAAGTCATACTCAGGATGAAGCTTAATTGTCATGCAAAAAGGTCACATGCAAGACAAGTGCCTAATAATACAAAGAAATATAGTTTTTAATTAAATGTTTTGTACAAATGTTGACTAATTTGGAGCAAAACAAACGTCAAAAATATTAATTCTCCATGAAATACCAATTCAAAAAGTTCAACTTGTTATCATGCAAATATCAGTATTTATCACACAATGGTAGAAGCAATGCAGTAACAAGCAGATTTTCATAGTGTTCTCAACTGTCTTTCCTTCCCTACAGGTTCATTTTGTCTGCCATTTCAAAGATGCATTCTCAGTACCAATTACAAACAGAATCATGGAACTGCTTAGGTTGAAAAGAACCTTAAGATCATCCACTTCCAACTCCCTGACATGGGCATGGACACCTTCCACCAGATCAGGTTGATCAAGGCCACATCCAGCCTGGCCTTCGACACTGCCAGAGATGGAGGGAGCATTTACCACTTCTTTGGGCAGCCCGTTCCAGTGCCTCAGCACCCTCACAGTAAAGAACTTCTGCCTTAGATCTAACCTGCACCTCCCCTGTTTCAGTTTGAACCCATTACCCCTTGTCCAATTGCTACAGTCCCTGATGAAGAGTCCCTCTCCAGCATCCTTGTAGCTCCCTTCAGACACTGGAAGGAGAATAGTGTGATTTACAAAGAGGATATTAAAGCTACACACACATACAAAACCACAAACGTACAAAACCAATTTATATCTTGCACATCAGGATTCAACAATCCTTGTCCACATACTTCATGAATATTGCAAGAATAAGAGAGTCATCTGGGGTGATATTTTCTCCTGCAACATCAATCTTCTGTTCCCATATTACAGAAAAAAAAGAACTGAGAGATGAAGTACAAACAAACACAAACTCGCTGAGAAATTCAAGACGTAACGTAAGCAAAATGAAGCTCTTAAGTAAATCATTCACCTGCCACCTTTCTTGTCTAACATGCTAAATTGGATGTAAGGGACATGTCACTCTTTACAGATATTTAATGTTTAGAATGGGAATCTTATAGTCTATGACCTTATGCAGTTTCTTGAGACCCTTACAGCAGTAGGCTTGTATTTTTCATCCAGCCACTCAATCTTCTGGAGAAAGTCACTTGACACTATAAAGACAAAACAAGCTGAACATAAACGGGAGCTCAGTATGAGACAGGCATGACCTCATGCAAATGTAGAAGAGTCTAGGGCTAATACAAATTAAGATGTAAACAAACACCATTTTGTCTGAGACTAGAAAATAATTTAAATTAGCAGAAAATAAAGATAACTGAAACTTGCTTTTATGATCAAATAAAACTAAGTGTTGTGAAACTGAAGTTTATGTGGACTGCTCTTTCATAAGGTTCCTTAAACAACAAAGAACTACGTGTGCCTAGAGTTGGGAGAGGTGGAGAGAAATAAATAAACTCAGATCCTATTTTTCCAAAGCTCTACAAACATATTTCATTTGACACATAATAAATGTCACCACTTTACAGTGATGGAAATATAGACAGGCAACATCCCTACAAACTTCAGTAGATTTTACCCTTGTTTGCAAGGTAAGTCTCTCCAGGATCGGGAGCTTAGGCCGCTGCAGGAAGTGCTTAAATTGAAATTAACAAATTTTTCAGCAACTTACACAGCAAAATTAGCATTTTCCCATCTTGCCAGCGATTTGTAACTAGATAACAACATCTCCTCATTGGGAAAACTCCAGTTTTCTGAGCAATTCTTAGCTGCAAGAGTTCTTGTGAGGTGCTCAGTACTATGTATGACTTAGTAACCAGAGAATGGTTTGGGTTGGAAGGGACCTTAAAGCTCATCCAGTTCCAACTCCCAGCCATGGGCAGGAACACTTTCCGCTCGACCAGGTTGTTCAAAGCCCCTTCCAACCACAGCAGCCTGTGCCACTGGTGTTTTAGATCTTATGACAATGATCTTTTTTTGTTAGATGATGCAATGTTTCATTAACCTCTCCTAATAAACGTAGGACAGTGAGACACCAATCTATTTGTATATTTACACAAATACTGTCAAAAGGCCTCAAAATTCAGTTTCTGCAAACTCATACAAACAGAAGAAATGCTGCTTATACAGTTAGAAAACCATAAAAAGAAACACAAAATAAAATTGGATGTATGAAATTATGGCCAATTCTGTTCTTACAGTGTGTTTGGCTCTAGAAACTGGCACTTTTTGAAGATAAAGTGCAAATTCCCTCTATTCAGCAACAATCAAGTCTGTCATGTTTTTCACCAAGGGCTCATCTTAAGAGCCCTGGCCAAAATTCAGCACAGCTGAAAACTTCAGATAGCATTCCAGATTTTGTCTTCAGCACCCCTTTATTCCTGTTTTGGCAAGTCTGATAAGAACACTATGATGGAAAATGCTATTCTTGCAATCCCTTACGTAGATCGGGGTCAGGAGGGGGTTTGCTAATACGGCATCTACACCACGCTATTATACAAAAAACTGGCCAAATTCAAAGGATATGAGTATTGCTATTGAAAAATCACACATTTTGTTTGGTCATGTCTCTTTTTTTTTCTCTTGCATGACCTTTAATGATTTAATCCTCAGTCCTGATGCTAGTAGTACTCAGATATGCACGTGTGGCTGGCAGTGTTAATCTGTGCTTTTACATTTTAAACACCAGGGTCCTGAACTGCACTCTACTGCTTATATATGTTTTCCTTCTTCCAACAACGCTGTATTCTAGGAAGAAAGTGATGTAATTCCACAATTCATTCCTACCTGCTGTGACAGTGCCCCTCAGGGTAAACATAGTTTTCTACATTAGCACACTGAAAGCTTCCACTGTGATTGACCTTAAAGACACGGGCAAATTAATTACTTTCTAGTCAATATGGCATGGCAGCTTAAAGATTTGAACAGATACCCAGCCAGTTAAAAGCATGCTGCCATCTGCTGAGTATGAGAGCAAGGGATTTGTACTGCTCTCTCTTAAAGACAAGCTGTGTAGAGCCTTCCAAGAAATATCTTATCAAACCCTTAACTCATAGCTTATTTCACAAGTTAAATAAAGGCTGTTCAGGTTCTGCAAGAGCACTTGGTAGTCTCTCATGTCTCTTTGATCCACAGGTTTAAAATGAAAAAGGAGACTATCTCAGAGAATCTGCAGAAGCTTTGGTTTTGAGACCACTTCTTAACAGCTGGAACTAGGGTATATTCAAAAGATCATGAGATTTATATGAATACTCATGCAGTGCAGATGTGAGCATGGGAGATCATAATTTATGTACCTCACTGTCAAGCCTCGGTGTTATCCTGATTTATAGAGTTCTCCTCTGGCTTGAGATAAAAAAAGTGGCAATAACATATAAACTGAAGTTCCTGTAAAGCAATGGTTAGGAGCCAACACAGAGGAGTGACATACAAAGACTACAGCTATCTCCTGAAAACAAAACAGAACAAAAAAAAAAATAATGGAGATGTAACAAGAAAAAACATACATTTAATTTTATTTTCAATACACCCCATCAAATTAGGAAACAGTGATTTTTACACTACTATTCCTGTACATAAAAACATACATCAAACTGCTCTGAAGCTATAAATATATAAACACACATGTATATACACACATAAAACTGCACAATATATATCATATTGGTCAAAAAATATATACTAATGGGAAATACAGCACCTATTATTTCTCAGATGTGTTGAGGGATAAGATAGCTGGCTCCCAAGTCCCGCACGCAGCACAAGAAGCCAGCCAGTTGTGCAAATCACCACTGTTCACATTGGTAGAGGATCATAGGATAATTCAGGCTAGAAAAGACCTCAGGAGATCTCCAGTCCAAGCTGCTGCTCAAAGCAGAGTCAGCTGTGAAGTCAGACTTGGTTGCTCAGACTTCTATTCAATCTAGTACAGAAAAACTTCAAGGATACAGACTGTAGTACCTTGCTGGGCAATCTCTTCTGCTGTTTGACTGTCCTAATGGTGAAAAGGATCTCCTTATGTCTCAAAACATGTAGTACATACAGCTTTTATGCCTCCTGCATATCAGATATTGTAGGTATGATTCACTTCTCAGATACACTAGTCGTAAATGAGGAATAGCTATCCAAAAGGCCAACAAAATCATTGGAACATAAACCACTGGAAAACAAAACTGTTTGCTCCAAAGCGCAGTTTTATTCTTTCATCCAGTTATTTCCTCTAGAATTACAATGGGCTGATAGCCTACAGAAGTTTGAAGAAAATCTTTCCAAATTTTCTTCTCTAAAGAAGAGATGTTGTGTTCCTTTGACCAAGTATCATAGCCAAAGCTATGAATGAGTGGAACTGGAATGAACGAATCATTTCATCTGTTCTTCTGTTGTTGCTGTGCAACAGGATAGAAGAGTAGAGCCAACTCTCAAGTATTAGGCTGACACTGGACAACCGAAATATGATTAAAAAAGGATATGTCTCACACGCAAGATATAGTCTTCTAAATTTAGTATCAGACTGAGAAAGCAGAAAACAAATGACACTGCACATTGTAGAACGCAGAATTTGCTGAGCTGTTAAGTCTACCCAGTGCAACCCAGTGAGCATACCCATACTGCTCTGAGACTTGGATGGAGGGCTCCATGATAATTATGCTATTAACTCCTGATAATTACTGTATAACATGGATAATCTCCTATCAGATTAAGAAAAGCTGATACAATTCGATAATTGCCAAGAGACATAACTTTATTTTTAGAAACACTTTAGAACCTAACAAATGCTGAAGTAAACCAAAGTACCTTTTTCAAACCTTTCTCTTCCTAACATTTGCCTTTTAAAAAGCTGGCCTCCTGTGTAAATTGATCTCAGAGAACATATTAATACATAGCATTCACAGCCACAACCCAATATCAGTATTCAAAATCCAAACCTACAGAAGCACCAGGGGAATGCCAGCAAGCACTGACTTAGACAATTACTTATTTCAGATTAAATTCTAGCATCCACCTGGAATTAAAATATCAAATATGCGTCAGCTAACAAAAATGTATTATAATAGTGCCCAAGTTCATGTCATCAGGTATAACAAGCATACTTCTTGACTACATGGGAGAGCACCATGAGTACTGCAATAGCACCACAAACAGCACCATACTACTAGGTTCTTTCAAAAACTGAAACTGATTAAAAACCAAAGCAATGAACTGCTGTTGTTACAGAAAACACTCATCTCTTTAAGCTCACTTGCCTTTGTGACAAGCTCTTCCACCAACTTTTCTTTCTCCTTTCCAGCAGAAATTTCTGCACAGAAGACAGGGAAGATATAAAATACAGGGATTCCCCATTTGAGAAAAAATATCCATATATATGCTATAAGACAAAAACTAGACATCAACTGCTGGATTTATTTTCAATAATTATTTAATCACCTTTCAATTTTGATAACATACAGAAAAACAAAACACATTTTTCAGGTATTAGTAGGATTAAAAAAAAAAAATAGTTATTTAGTAAGCATCACTAGGACAGTGACATCAATAAAAGGTGCTTCGAAAACCTCCTTGCAATATGTAATATGGCAATGCAAATTAGGAAGTGAGGTTGTATTGACAGACTTCAAGAATTACTTTCCCTACCTGACTAGTAATTATAAAGTATATTACATCCGATTTCAAAATCTATCTAAATATAAGTGAAGCCAATAATTTCCAGTTGTCCTGAATTTTGTGCCATATATGCAATATCTCTCTATTTTATTTAACATCAGCACACTCTTCTGTGGCTCAGTTAAACGAATTAGTATTTTACTGATTTTTCCATTCATTTGATTTAACAGCACTTCAAGCATCTCTTTCTCTCATGCTCCTTACAAATGTAATCAAGTACATCTATCATAAGAGCTTAGCTTCTGTATCATTGACAGCTCAATTTTGCTTTTATTTCTTTTTCTCTTTAGCGTCATTGAAATGCCAAAGTATCTTCTGTAATAAAAGACACGTGTATGCTCTCTAAGCACATTTCAGCTCCATTGAAGTCAACAAAGGTGAGCATTCAACACCTTTACCCAATTCCCTAAACTTTTCATTCTCATGAGTACAGAGAATGCCTAAAATTGCAAACTCGGACCAACTTCCTAACGGTAGAAAATTCAACCTCCATGAAATATTCAGTATAAGACTGATGTCATAATTTTTTTCTTGTCTAGGAAAATATTTGATAGCACTGCAATTAAAACCAGGGGTTTGGCTGCAACCTGCTATAAATAATTTAAAGATTGTCTTTCTATAGCTGCATATGTATGTTGTCTTTTATCATAACTCCTGTCAGTAGTTTCAAGCTGTCAAAGCCAGACTGCACAACTTTGAACTTACTTATATAGAATTCAGCACCCACATCCAATTTACCAACTTCAGTTTCCAGTGTACCCTAGTGAACAAGTATCTGTCTTATTCCAACTGCTGACAATACGTCTTCAATATGGTGTGAAAAGAAGTTGTTATAACTTTAACCACACACTGAGAATATCCTTCACTCTGTAGACAAGCTGCATGCTGCGTGCCTCCAGTTTGTTAAAATCTGTCACTGACGCCTGCAGAAAAAAGAAGGCTTTTTGACACCTCTTTTTTCCCGCTCCCTCATGACCGAGTATTTTACCCTGACTACTGCCATCTCCACACAAAGAATTCAAGAAGAATTGTAATTTATGTGGAATTTCCAGGTTGAAGGATGGTTTAAAGCTTTTTTAGAGAGAGATCTTCAGAAATGGTTAATCCCTTGCCACTTTGGGGCACAGAATCATAGAATAGGTAGGGTTGGAAAGGACCTTAAGATTATCAAGTTCCAACCCCCCACCATGGGCAGGGACACCTCACACTAAACCATATCACCCAAGGCCTCTGTCCAACCCAGCCTTGAACACCGTCAGCAATGGAGCATCACAACTTCCCTGGGCAACCCATTCTGGTGCCTCACCACCCTCACAGTAATGCAACAGAAATAAGAACTCGTATGGACTTGGATTTTGTTTAGTTTTTTCAGATACATTTAACAAACTTCATTATTTCTGGGACTAATTGCTTGTGACTGCCACCAGTCTTCAGACAGCCTTTCCTGACAAAAGAAAAAGACTTGTTGGGTTGCTAGAGGGTGAGAGAATAAGCCTATTGCATATTTTCTTCTTAATGGAGAGTTCAAATCAAGCAGACTAAAACTGGGTCACACTTCATGCCATCCTTTTGAAACTCATTTTCAAACCTTTCCATATATCAGATTATTTAGTTTGTAACACACAGAAAGAAGTGTCTGAGCTCAGGAGAGCTGAAGTCTCACTTTTTTCAGGAGCCTGGGAACCATTTTTTCTATTTCCAACCTTACTGTTCAATATTTGACAGCTTTCAAAGACAATTACTCCAAGCAGCATCTGGGAATGGAAAAACACATCGCATCACTGAAGCTCTTTAACAAGTTTGCATTCTATGATTAATTCAACGTTGTTCATGCATTTTGCCAAATATACCTACAATAGACTGAAAAAAGGAAAGGTGAGAAAAGTGTGGAGAAAATAGAAGAAAGGCAAAGAAGAGAACAAGCTCCTCCAGAAAAAAATACTCTAGAAAAGATCTAAACACCCTCACCCCTCCTTTGTGCCTTTAGAGTCTATGTTCCTTTTTATTTCTTTTTTTTTTTCAGAAGAAATTGCTTTGTTTGAAAACACCATTCACTTTGGCTTTTAGAAGGCCTCAGATTCTTAGTGCTTTGGTACCATTACTTATCATGGAATCCATACTAATATATGCAGCTGTCCATTTTTATATTCTTTTACTGTTATTTCACAGAAGAATGGACCTTTTATATCTTCCCTACAGGAGAGGGGAAAAAAAAAAACAAAATAACTAGTCTTCTTTATATTTCTTTTATGTTTTCCTTGCAGAAGGAAATTCAGTACAGTCAGTATCAGAGGAGATTCTCTTTCCATTGTAGACCCTGGAATGTCAACAGAAGCTCATTCATAAATTCCATCATTTTCTTTTCTTGCCATAAGGAACCACATTTTGTAGATCTACCTTCTACAGAAATGAAAGACTGCATCTTCCTCCAAGGTACTGCTGGCTGAAATGGAGCTTCTCCAAGTCAGCACAGCATAAAAGATCAATCGGGGAAAAGAATATCTGGTTATTCTGATGTTATAAGAAACTCGGAAGGCAAAAAAATAACAAACCATTGCAGGAAAAGTGACAAATTTTTAACTGGGAACATTATGCCAAGGACATGCAGTCTTTTCAGACACCACTTGGGCAGAACAGTTTCTGCTCCCTTTGCCTGAATTCCTGAAGACAAAACCCACCAGTCCTGTAGACCTGGAGGGAGTAAATCAGGAAACCATGCCTTGTCCATACATATCCCAATAGACCCTCAACTAACACACCCTCTCAAGCTTAAATTTTTGGTTGTTTGGGTTTTTTGTTATTGGGCATTTTTTTGGTGGTGGTGGTTTTTCTACACTGAAGTTTTGCTTTCTCTTTGCTGAGATCACATAGCACCACAACAGCTCTGGCCTTTCTGAGCTAGCTGCTGAAAAAGTACATAATATAGACCCCAGAGAATTTAATCAAGACCAAAAGATTGCCAACTGTAAAGCTAATATATTTTACTATGCAAAGCTGAAAAAAAAACCCCTCATTTATAATAATCTTACTTATAAGATTATAACTAAGGTTACTCTTACCATAGATCACACTTTTGAGCCTTGTAAGGAAAATAACTGAAATTTTACTACACTTTGCCCATGCTAAGAGGATGGTCCTATTGTGTTATTTACATCTGGGCCATACTCAGTTGTGCTCAACGTGGAACCCTCAGGAATCCACATCGCATCCCTGCCTGTACTTCCTCTTCTGGAGTTGCGGAAAAGTGACCATGAGCTGCTGCACAGACAGACAGGAGCCCACCCAGAGCCTTGGCTGCCAAAACAGCACTGTCTACAAATGATGCTAGCTGGTGCAAAGAAAAGGAAACTCCTGATGGCCTAAAATCATGGAATCAGTGGCGTTGGAAAAGCCCTTTAAGCTCATCCAGCCCAACCCTTACCCCAGCACTGCCAAGGCCACCACTAACCCATGGCACTGAGGCCTCGTCTACACAGTGTGTGAACACTCACTACCAAGGATGGTGACTGCAGCCCTGCCCTGGACAGTTCCAATGCTGAGCACCCTCTGGGGAAGGAATTGTTCCTCAGCTCCATCTAAACCTGCCCTGGTGCACCTTGAGGCCGTTTCCTCTTGCCCTATCCTTTATTCCTTGGGAGAAGTAACAACGTGCCCCTAGGGATGGCTTCCAAAGGACTCCTCAATCAGTGACCTCCACCAACCTTCACTTACATACGCCTTCCCACCACAGCTAACCTTCCAAAGCAAGGAGACATGGTGGTCCCTTGCTGGCCCACGGTCCAACCGGACAGCAGCGGTGGCTTCCCGCCGCTCATTCAGGGTGCAGGCAAGCCCTTCCCAGCGGGGCAGTGAAGCGCTGCAACTCCGCAGATGAAACCCCTCTCCCCGCTACAGCGCCAGCAGCGGCACCCGCAGCTCCTCACAAGAGCCCACCCTCGCCCCTCTGCCAGTACCATGATGCTCGGCGCTCCTTCCGCAGATGGAAGAGCATCCCTTACCCTTAGCCCCCGCCACGGGAAATTAAATGAGCCGAGCCCAGCCCAGCCCGGCCCACCCCAGCCCAGCGCAGCCGAGCCCAGCGCAGCGCAGCCGCGCTCCCGGCCCATTTCCCGGTCCCAAACTTTCCCGGTA
>JAOEHX010018547.1:0-18506 GCA_025448015.1 Bolborhynchus lineola | reverse complement strand
TTCCTTTCCCCCCCCCCCCCCATGTCAGTCTTTAAATTCAGACCAAACTAGCATTTTATTTGATGGATCTTCTGTGCCTTAGGAAATGCAGGATATCAGGACTATTGTAGTCTTTGTGATGGACAATGATAAGATCTGAAAATCTCTCAATGACTGACAAGAGTTGAACTTTTAAAGTTCTCAGACCTCATTTGAAGTATGATCTTTTTTGTCAGATTTTTATCTTAGGATATCAGTTTTGGTGGGTGAAGCATTCAACAGGAAGAGATCAGCTGCGGTAAAAGAGCTGAGGTAGTGATGTTTCAAAGTATTATGTCCAAAGAGTAAGGACACTGATGCTGCCCCAGCCAAACCTCCGAAATTTATTCCATGTTCAGTGACTTCACACCCAAGAAAATATCTGCACATATCTACAGAAGTACATGAAGCAGACATGAAGCACACATATACCTAGGAAAAAATTAATTAGCAACAACTGAACAATTCTTCCTACTTTTAGGATTATTTTTTTTTTCCTTATAATACATGGAGCCTCAGGCTGGACTTCATATTCACCCCTGCAGTCTTATCCTGCCTGCTTCAAAACTTAGTATAAATTGCTGAGATAAAGAATGAATTCTACTGCATCAGCTAAAAGAGAGTATTATATACTTTATAAAAGAGAGTTTTATTCCGCATATATACATATTGGGTACAAATTCAAATGTTAGAAGATTTGATGATTATCATCTAATTTACTTCTAAAGGAGAGTAGAGTCATTTCAGATCCTTGTGAGAGGATCTTTGATTTTACATTACAGTATAAACAATATGGTTTATAAAGAAAGTGTTGTGTTCTTTTTTTTTGTATTTATTTTTACATCTTTTGTTCATTTCTTGGTCAAACTCCAAACAGCCAAATAGGACGGAAGTTTTGGAATGCAGAGAGCTTTGGTGTGAGTTTCCCTCAGGTGGCACAAGCAGCCTGCTTGCTTTCATGAAATGTGCACACATGGCAAGTAAGATTGAAAAACTTACTTTTATTGATTTCACATCTATCTTAGCTATTATATCACTTAGCATTTTGCAGTATCTGTAAGCTAGAACCGTGCGCTTTGATAGTTGAGCTGTCCAGTGGATGGGCTCTTTCAATGAGTATAAAATCAAAAATTACGCAGATACATGATAAATATGCATAATAGTTTTGAGGGATTTGTAAACTTCTGAGAGTGCTGAGGGTGCAAATTCATTAAGAACTGAATAATTCTTGCAGTATGAACTTGTCAGTTGTCAGCATGTGTGATTATTTAGGAAAATTACCAGTGGCAGTTTTCAATGGACTTCCAGCTCAGGAAGCTGTGGAAGCTGGTAGATCTAACAGAGAAGGGATTAAGCCATCCGTACTCATCAATTTTCTATATTCCTCCCTGAACATCTTCCATTAGTTGCTGCTTAGGACAGAATATTCAGCAAGGTGGACCTTTGGTCTGTCACAGTGTGGTTCTTACATTTTTATGAGCTTCATAACAGCAAGCTCTGTCACTGTGGAGTTACATGAAACTCCACTGTGAATTTATGTTCATTTAAAAGAGAACTGAGGGGAAAATTTAAGGAAAGATCTTTCTTTCCCTCTCACTCTCTTTTCAGAACATAAGCTCCTGCTATGAAACAGCTAGACAGCTTCTTCCTCAGAATTCTATGCAGCCTCATTTCTATACAGCATCTAGCACCTGCATGCTCTCTGGTTCCAAAAGTCAGCTTGGAGTAAGTAATGCAATGGCAGTGCTGCAGCCCACGTGAAAAAGATAAATTAATATATGCAGTGGTCACACAAATTATTTATGTCATTAATGTGAAATAATGTGAAAGAATGGACACCATAACTAGCATCTGAATGAGGGGGTAATTAAAATCTAGGACACAGATTGGTTGAGCTTAGCTGAATCACATCAGGTTATTGATCTCATATGTCTTCTGCCTCACAACAAAATCAAATCTAAAAGCAGAATGCAGAATTTTGAAACTTTTCAGACAGCTTCCCATCCTAATCAAAGTTACCCAATACCAGCTGCAACCTCTACTCTAAAGTAACACTAAGTATAAGAGTTGTGCTTTAAAAAATATAATAATTCTCTAATAATTAATCAAGAATTAAAAAAATATCCTCAACATTTTTAAAATGCTAGCCTAAATATCCCTAATTTAATCTTTAATGTAAAGTCATTTTAGCCAATTGTCTTTCTGGTCAATTTAAAGAAAAAACTGGGAAGCCTTTTGATAAAAGCAAATGATTAGTCCTTTACATGAAAATATTCTATTCTAGCATTACTATCAGAGAGCAGGAAAAAAACCCATAAAGACCATGTGTCCATGCCAATGAGTTCAAATTTCAAATATGGGAATATTCACAATGAATGGCTTGCAAACAAGCTAAAGAATTATTTGCAGACATTGTTTAGCAAATTCACCGAATAAATTATTTGCTATGAATTATTCACCCAAATGTATTACTTACCCTCATCAGGCATCAAAGCCATCAAAACTTGAGCTTTATTTTTAACCATTATAATTATGAATTATAATTAATTCTTAACACTCCTGTCAAGAGACTGCAACATGACTGAAAAGTGCACAACATTCCAAAGGTATCAATGACACAAATAATTCCCTCAATGCAAAACATGGCATTAAAATAGGCTGAAAATAAATCACCATCAATGAGTAAGCAATATCATAATTTGCTACTAAAACAATTAACATTTCAAATGTTAATTCTTCTATTCTCTACAGCCCAGATAAAAATGATTCACTGAGCCTGAGAAAGCTTCAAGCAAATCAAACAAGGGGAAGAAAGAGTTCCCTTGGAGAATTTACTTTCTATCTCTTTGTTGCAATTGTTGGACAATTTTTAAAGCATCTTTTACCTTGTAACTTATTGCTACTGCGAATCACTCAGCATAAACATCTGTTGGGTTTTTTTAATATAAAAATAAAAATGCAGAAAATTAAAGTGGCCATACACCTATACATTATGTTCATCTTACATACAAGATAGACATGAACAAAATGTTCACTTGAAATGCAATCTATCCTTCTCTAACTCTTATTATTAACACTGAGTGTCTGTAGGCTGAGCGTCTTTGCTTCTTTACAACATTTTACTGCAGACATTGTACTCAAATTTTACTTTTTTCAGATTGTTAGTTTTTTTGGTCTTGCTTCCTTCAAATTTTGGTATGAACAAATATTGCAATTTCCTTGCTGTATGTTTGAACTAGAGTTTGGAGCCCATTAAAATCTTTTCTCTGTAGTGTGATGCCCTCACTACTATATTTCCAGTTGAGATAATCTTGTAATAGTAATTGCTGCTGTCATCACAGTATTAAGGTTCATGTTGATTTCTTTTTGAGTCACATGTTTGCTTAGCTCTTCTAGCAGCATGACTAATCAGGATATTTGAGAACTAAGCTTCAAGATTTCCAGTATTTGTGTGGTCATTTGAATTCTGGAGGCCAGCTGAAGCTTAATTCATTGTCTAAAGAATCCTCAGAAACATAACTGTTACAGTCAGAAACATAACATTGCAAGAAAACTTCTGTTTATGGTTACTGCCATCTAAGTTTTGCTGTATGTTACCAATCATTTTGGAATATTCAAGCCCAGATCATTTCATTCTGGTTGCTTGAACAGTTGTGGCACAGGGGTTTTTAAACCACACCAGTGACATTACTAAGTATTATGCAAGATAAAAACTTCTCATGAAACATTTCGTTTGAGGGGATGTTTTTAACCTTTTTTCCTATTAGTATATCAAGACAAATCAATGAAGGTGAGACTGCATTTGGACCTAATTACCTTAAAAAACACCACTAGATATGCAACACTATATTTTTATCAAATAATTGCAATATTGCTACTCCTATTTTGCCAATCCAGGCAGCTAAGACATGAAAATCTAAAGATAGCAAAGTGGTTTAGAAATAAGGAAGTATCAATAAGTATTAGAGCTTCCATGAATACACAGCAAAATATTAATAAAATATCAGCCATGAAAATCTGACTTGTTCATAATTAATTAGAGTACATCTGATCCTTTTATTAGCTGAGAACCATATTTATAATAAATGACCTGTCAAGAAGCGTTTTGAATACAAAATGAAGGTTAAAATAATTCTAATATGGGCAAAGCATTCTTATTCCTGTAAACTAACATGGCTTTGTATAAATGTGAAAGATATCATCTGTCACTACTATAGCATCGTGTTTTTTCTAGGGGGAGGGGGAAGGACTATGTTAAGTAGACAACCACATCTTAAAAGTTCATGGCTATGCATGTTGCTTGAATGCAGTGGCAAACTAATTTAGTTCCACTTGTGATCTTGCAATAATTTCTGTCAATCAGGATGGCATTAATAAAAAACCTCAATCTAAACAGAAGTGCTGTGCAGCGTGTATAATGTATACACTCATTGAAAGAGGCTGAAAAGATTGCAGTCACACAATTAGGGTAACATTTGACAGCTTTAATCACTTTGAATCTCTTCACTTTTAAATGTCAAAACCACCTCCAGAGATCTCATCAGAACAAAGCATTACTTAAATTGCAAATGAAACTATCCAAATTCAGCACACTATTATTAAAAACATAAAAAATGACCCACATTATTTTATGAAAAACATTTGTAAAACATTCTATGATGCAACATTTAAATGAGCAAAACAGGAAACAACTATGCTCATTTAAAAAAAGGTATAAATGATAAATTTATTCTCCATTAGCATGTCACAGGACATTATTTTTCACACTGTGCTGTGCTATCTTTCCTACAAAACCAGGATTACTTCTTCCATATAAAAAATTAAGAGTATTCGAAGTATGAGATACTTGAAATTTGGTGAGGAAAGATAGATGCCTGTAAACAAGTTTTTGTACTGATATATCAAAAGACTGTTTATCCTTTTTAATTCTCTTTTTCTTGGTCTTTTTTCTACAACAATTGTAGCTGCTACCTCCATGACATATCGCCATGCATTCCTTGTGACTTACTTGTACTCAAGTAATAGGCAGTGATATATCCTTGTTTTAAATTAATCCTTTAATTCATTTTTTCTCTGTGTTCACTGAACCATACTTCTGAAGAATTTAAAAAAGCTGTAATATGAAACCTATTTAAAAAAAATCACTCTATAATATCTCAGTTATCTATTTATATTTATATAACTGTTTTAACAGTGTTAGTCCTTTTCCCATCTAAACCACTATCCAAACTAAAAAAAGTATGACCAGAAAAAATCTCTTTGTGCCAATAAAGTATTTTCTGTAGATATTCCTGTAGTGAAGCCAGAAGCATTTTACACACATCATTGTACTCTTTGATAGCCTTTCAGACTGGTAGGAAAACCAGCCACTAGAAAGCTGAGGTCCCAATAGTATCTACAGGTGGGTATTTCTTGTGATGAAATTCTCTTGGATGATCACAGGGTTGAAGCCAAACAAAACACTAGCCCTAATTTTTCTTTTTTTTTTTTTTTTTTCCTCTTTTTTTTTTTTTTCTCTTTTTTTTTTTTTTCTTTCAGAAGTTCATGATTTCCTAGTTTTTGAAGACGACAAGAAAACTAATCCTATCACATCCAACCTGATTTTACTGGAATTATATTTTCTCAGCATGAAATCAAGGTTCCTAAAGGTATACTGAAGTATCCCATAGCTGACAAACATCAGACACCAAAATATTAAATCAGTCTTGAGTATGTGTTTTAGTTTCATTATTCACAGCACTGGAGTTAAAAGTCAGCTTTGCTGGGGTGTTACATTTGATTTAATTAATTGTTCATCTTTGTGCAACGTGAAGAATGAAAACAGGGAATAGAACAGGAAAAAAATTATTCCTGTTGAGATCTACATTGGTCACTTACTGTTGAAAAACATCTAAAAACTGCCCCTCTCCCACACTCAAGAACCATTGCACCAATCAGTAAAATTTAAACAGCATCTAGTTTGAAAAGGATGCAGCTGATCACTAATATATGGACTTGTAGCCAGGAGAGACCACATGCAGCATGCCTATTAACAGGTCACTGAGTTTCTTTCTCTTTTCAATATACCTCAGTGCATGGCAGCTAGTTTTCTCACTCAGCCACACACAGCATGTGCAACTTTGAACAATTCTGCACTGCAGGGAATATTTTGCAGAAGCTACATGAGAAGATTACCAAGTGGCTTACTGCTTGCTCTCTTTGTCCTTGGTTTGCTGCCTCCAATGATGGGGCAAATATAGTATATGACATAAAGGAAAGGTTACTTGCCTAAGTGTCGTATTCCCTGAATTATTTTCTGTTATTAGTAACCATGAGCCTTCATATTTCAAGATTTAAGCACACATTCCTGCCTTTGCAGATAGTGTGCAAACACATTACCTTATTTTTGTAAAAGACTTTACACCTTGAGAAAACTGCAAATGTTTTGTGGTCTGCCCTGCAACATTGACACTCAGTAAGATCTTGGTGCTGTTAACTTCACCAGAATTTCATCTATAATGTGTAGGGTTAATTCTAGATAGCAATACAAACCAAGGTATATTTCTTGTACTACTATTTTCTTGTGTGACCTTGTACAAGTCATTTTACCCCAGAGGATGTCACTTTCTTCATATGTAAAATGCCCAGGGAACATTAATATTCCTTATTTTGTCATCCTGCAAATTCGTTAAATCAAAAGATTCAATGTAAGGGCAAGATACTGCTCCAATTATCAAATATAGATTGCTGACCAGAAAGAATCTTTTATTCTATTTAGCCATTTGTAGATCTGAGCTGTGGCACCCATTCAAGCTGCAGACTGGTTGTTTACTTTCTTTATCTCATAGTGTCACATACAGTAGGATGCTGAAAAAAAAAAACCACTGAGGTGACTGGAAGGTCTTCCCACAGGGCCAAACACTCTAATGTGAACATATATTATTCACTAGGTTATAAGCAAAGGAAGGCAATTACAGCAGAAAAAAAGAAACGCTGCAGCAACGGGAATATTCAGTGTGTCATAGAGCAAAAACAGAGGAGCACTGAAAGTCAGGAATTGGATAAATTTATCATTTGTTACTATCACAGTATTGACAAAGGCCAAATAAGTTTCAAGGCCTTATTAAAGGTGATCTGTACACACAGTTAGTAGAAAGACAATACCTGACTTAAAGAGCTTGCAATCTAATCAAAGGCTTATTATGAGAAAGCCTTTCCGCAAGGGGATGAGAAACCACAAATGGATACATAGGGGCAAATAGAGACAGCTTGTCTGCTCAATTAGATGTTGATTCAACATTCTCAAACCAGCTCTGAGTGAGACAAACAATGCTAGCACGGGGCCACTCCTGCTTGTGGCCAAGAATCAGATGAGAACAATGAAACACAGTTTCTAAAAAGAGGCCAAAGATGGAACGGACTTAGCAAATTTGCTGCAAGACCAAATTTGCTGCAAGACCAAATTTGCTGCAAGACGAGGTTGGTGGCTTTGGCCAAATGTTTTAAACATCACATAACATAAGGATCCAGTAAACTGATTGCTTGCTGGTACAGTGGTGGTAGACAGAGTAATCGTTTCCTCTGTTGAGGAGTACTGTGTCTTTTGAGTAAATAACAAATTTAGAATTTACTAAAAAGACTATATACTTATAAAAAAGACTCTGGCTTCCTTATTTTGCTATGTCGCTTGCAAATGCAACTACACTGGCTTGAACAACAACTTGTCAGATTTATTTCACGATAACTAACTACGATTTGCATTGTATGAACTTCTGATCAGTACCTGAAGCAATAGAAGCAACGCTGTGAAAATAAAAAGTAATACATTTTTCTGTACTGTGACAGAAACTAGCTCAATACTTAAACTTCTTGGAAAATATTCATGACAACTGTTTATGGAGAGCATTTCTTTCTTCTCTGGCCTACCTGGAAAACTAACTGAAACTGCAATGAAAACTAATTGCTTTAAATAGATAGGCAGGTTGACCTGATATCAAAAGAAACCTGAAAACTCGACTAACTACTTCATGAAATATCAAGAATTTCTAATTTTGCTATGAAAAATGTATATTTTGCAACTTGCATTTTTAAAAGGTAAAGCTTTTTGCAAGCATATACTTGCCTATTGACATATTTGTTACAGTCATTCAAACTACTCTTTCCCGCTCTTTTTTGTGTGCTTAATACATAGTGTGTTATTTAACAGCAGTGGATGTTTCTTCCCATCTTGCCATAGTATTTTAAGCATTTGTGTGTGTATAGGAAAAAAAATAAAGCTTTTTACTAGTCAGTTATATTTCAGAACTCATCTAACAACTGAAAAAGACAAAATTATTAGCAAGAGAACTGGGCATGCCCAAGGCTGATGTCCTGTCGAGGAGGGAATTATTTTAATAAGTGTGAGAAAGAGGTTTAAGAATATAGCTTTCCCACTGGGAAAAGAACTGAGCACAGTATGAATCAAAGTTCTAAAGTAAACTAAGCAAGATAGACTGTTACACCATTTAGCAGGCCGGCTCCTTAAGTTATATTATCCAAGCTTTCAGAATGTAAAGGACCTTTCTTCAGGGATGAATTATGGATATCATGTTAAATTTATAATCCACATCCATTACAAAGACCTATTTTAGCCTCTTGTCTAATTATGATTTAGAAAATTGGTTTGGCCTGAAAATTGTCTGATTTACTCTAAAGGCAAAGGAGAATGTTTCCACAGAGTGCAAAGATAATTTATGGCACAGTTTTTCAGGCAGAGGTCATTCAATTATTTCCCTGATTTAAAATTTTGTCTTTCTTCTAACACTTCTTGGCTCCACCTAGATCAAGAATAACTTACTTTTTATCTCTTCAAGTCTACTTCTTTTTTATTATTTGTTTTCTTTTAAAGTAGGAAACTATTGAAAAATTGTGAATTATAGTTCATAAAATAATAATACATATTTTAATCATTATTTTTTGTATGCTGATGTTTTCTATCACAGTTCCATAGGTCAGGGAAAAAAAACCTCCAAGGAGGAGAGTTAGAATGAGAGTTTTGTGAAGAACAATGTATGTGTATGTTTTTCTGTTATCTTATTGAAAATCAGAGGAACATACGAGCTGAAAATTTGTGCATTATGCAATTGCATATACTTTTATTTATAGCTTTAGAAAATTTAGTCACATTTTAATGAAGCAGCAGACATAATTTTTCTGAAAATCTTTTGATAAAGCTAGTTACCTTAATGTGTGAAAAAAAATTCAGCTCTGAGGCGATCTGAGCTGTGTTCTTGAGCAGTAAGATTACATGTGGAAGGGTTTTCAGTGCCTGCTGTTGAATGAGTTCCTCATTTAAGGGACTAGGATTTTTCCATCCAGTTAGAAAGAAAGGAACACACAGGAAGAGGGTGAGAAAACTGTTGGAAAAGATGGAGAATATTCAGACAGAGAAGGGCAAATAGGTTCAAATTCCTACTCTAGTAAGGTAACAATATATGTGTACACATACATACATACCTTAAATCTAGAAACGATCTGATTTTATTTCTAGCTCGGTGGCTTTACAAGTTTAAAAGCTAGTTAATTATTATATATAATACTAAAGTACTTTGAGACATTAAACAATTTCTGCATGTATAATGGAAAGAAAGAATTTGGGATACCACTGAAAGGTTGTAAGAAAAAAGCTTAAGAATTTTTCTTTGGGTTTGTATTTTTTTTCAATCCTGTCCAGAATATAAAAGCAGCATACATTTTAGGTAGTGAGGGGCTGCTGCTGGGTCTGCCTGAAATGATGGTACTCAACCCCATCTCCCTCACTTCCCCTACCAGGAGGGTGCTCCAGCACCCAACTGTTGCTAAGCCCTACACTGAACATGTTCCACTTGGTAGATATCTTTCTTTTACTGATTGAGACAGACAGACCAGGCACAGTACTCCAGGTGAGGTCTAACAACTTCTAAGTAGAAGTGGATAATCCCTTCCTGAAGTAATTTCCAACCTGAATTATCCCATAATTCTACAAAATAGGTGCTGGCTAGTAGGTCTAAGAGGCATAAAGAAATAAGGGTAGTTATAGGAGGGGTGTTATAGGAGAGAAATTATTGAGGCAACAAGGGAGAAGTCATCAGTGGGACTGACTAGAGCATGCTGTCTCTCTGCAACATCCCTGATCTGAGCCCCTGGTAGGCAACACACCTCCCTTGAGATTGGGTCAGGCCAACAGATGGGTGCCTCTGTTCCTTTCTGAGTAGAGTCCCCCACCACTATGACCAATCGCTTCTTCCTGGCAGCACCAGTACTGATCTGCTTTACCAGTGCATCAGCTGGTTGTTCCTGGTGCGAGTGTTTTTCCCCATCAGGCCCCTGCAGGACAGAAAGCCTTGGGTGGCATTGTTTAGTGGGAGGTGTCCCTGCCCATGGCAAGGGAGTTGGAACTAGATGATCTTAAGGTCCTTTCCAACCCTAATTATTCTATGATTCTATAATTCTATTTTGGGAGTTCTAGAAGTAGTCAGCTTCTTTCTGATTGGTAACTGTGAAGTTATGCTGATGAGATATTCTCAGATGTATGCAATGGAATTTTAATTTTATAAAATGAAATACTTTTATAAAGTAGGAGGAGTAGACTAGTACTATATACTTTATACAAAAAGAATTTGGAGCAAAATTTACCGTATGAAAATTATCTGTCTCCTTTAGGTGCTTCCTACACCAGAACTAGTATCTTGCTCCAAACATGAAGCATGAGTTTGTTCCTTATTTTCAACCCTCAAAATTTGGACTTCATCATCATGATTTCTCCAGTCATGAGCAAAATCATCATTTACCTGGCACCTCAGTACTCCACTGACAATGCTGAGACAAATGTTGCCAGAGATGCTCCCTGACAGAAATCCAGACTCTCTTAAAAGGCAAATTACGAATTGGAGACAACCACAAACTAGTAAAAATGTAACAGGAAAATAGTTTTTCTTTGATCTGTGTTTGTCTATGCAGTTAATCTAAGCTTGATTCAATAATAATATGTTCCATTTCTTATGGACAGTCATTATTTGAAGCTATTTTTGGGGTGAACTCTGTCACAACTACACAAAAAAAAAAAAAAAAAAAAAAAAAAAGAAAAATGTCTCTAGGGCTCCAAAACATAGTCTGCCGAGTAGCCTAAGATGACAGAGAGCAGTCCTTCTACATAGGCGAAGCCGTACCATTTAATGCTTATATATACAAAGATATTTGTGATGTCAGGTAGAATGTGAATTTACAGTATAATCTTTTTTAAGGTACTCCCATTAACAGTCTCCCATCAAATTTCTGCTTGCAATCTCTTAGTCTGCTCTGCCTTTGAGTGATATATTACAACATAAAGGCATAAAAAGCGACTCTAGAATTGCTTAGAATGTCTGCAATAGGTAGTGGATAGAGTTAGTACCTGCATTTACACCTTTCCCATGTTTCCCTTAGAAAACTGTTCTTTCAACATTCCTCGCAAAAGGAATTTCTTTTCCAACAATCATTGCCATTATTCACACAGCTGCTAACTGTCAAATTGTGAATGTTGGATATGAGTGACTTGAATCAAGGTATAAGTGAGGCTGAAATTCGGGGGAGAGTATTCATGGATTGAATTCATACTTTCATAAATAATATAAGGATATTTGAAGGAAAAAAAATAAATTGTCAAATTAATTAAAATTAAAAAAATGACAGCCATGTCCTAAGGAGCAAGCATTTTTAATTATTTTTCCTTTAGTTTTCTTGCTTGTGGTGTCTCTGTGATAGACACGATGAAAGTTTCTTCTAAAACGGAAAGTGTGAATGCTAAACACTTCATAGTCTAAAAAGCACTGCTATAGTCCCCTTTTACAGCACAGCTGCCATCCATTCTTTCTAGTTCTTTCTCTCTTTTCTCTTTACCCTGGGCAGCATTACTCAGTGTAGGGTCTGCCAAACAAGAGGTGAGAGATGATGGACCCCCTGAGGAATGAGAAAATGGAGAGGTTGACTGCACACATTGCACATGAATAGTAGGAGGAGATGCTATTCTACTCTGGTTCCTTTCTGTCATCTAAAGGTATCCTCTAAAGTAACTTAGCATTACATAGTGCTTTGAGCAATGAACTGTGAGTCGGGAATCCTGGGTTCTATCCCTCACTGCATAATTTTGAATAAATCACTTCCCTGGACTCAGTTTCTCAATCAGTAAAACACTCATCACGACTATCTTTTGAAAGCTACTTCATGATGTGTGTCTGGAAAGCAAGATAGAAGTGCAAAAATTCTTCAAATCATCTCTTCACTAATGCAGCAATAGAAAGCTGGGGTTACCAATGTGGGGGAAAAATGCATATAATTACAGCGCTTGAAGACTAGCACTGCTCCACATGAGAGTTAACTTGGACATCTCTCTAATCATTACACATCTGCACACAACCAGCTTATCTGCACAGTACAATGAATAGTTGATTATAGGTAGCTATGACTAACAAAATAAAGAAATGAGGGGAGATGAGAGAAGAACAAGAACAGTTGCATTTTCTAAATCATGAAGGGAGTCAGGAACAGATGTTTTGCTTGAATTTTGTACCTTATACAGTGCTTCTGTACTTCTGCTTCAGGAGTGGATACTGGACTCAAGGACCAAACAGTCTTTCTAGTCCCTGTTTCCCTGAATCCCCAAATTTACACAGCCTCTATCTACTAATTTTACTACTAATAAATGTCTGCTACAGCATGTTCTTCTGGGTTCATACAATTATAGGGTAGTGTAATGGAACACAGATCTCCTTAAAAATAAATGCACGCCTTAATGAGTAAAGCTAAGAGTGTGTACACAGAGGCTGCACAAAATTTGGGACTTCAGAAACAGCAATGACTGAAAGGCAACCTTTCTGTCGAGTCCAGTACCAGTTTCATCAGGGCAGAAAAAAAAAAGAGTGCAATTACAAGTTTGGGGAAGGCATGGTGTCTTTAATTTTTGTCTTGGGTGTCTAACTTATTCTTACTATTTCAAGTTAAATACAGTACCTGACTCCTTCTTTGGACTTTACTATTAGTCTCTCTGGCTACATTAGTTCCTGGATAAATCCACCCTGCTTACCCCTTGGCCATGTGGTAGCCTGGCTCAGATCCATGCTACTCAAGTTTTTGTGCCCTACAAAAAGAATGCTTAAGTTTTACTGTGTCTTTACTGCATAACAGCAGGAATTTTTCATGCTGTTATAACTACCTCATTATCCTTTACTTGGCAATAGAGGTCCTTCTCTATACACTCCTCTGTGACTCAGCTGGCAGGACAGCAAAGCCTGTGAAGACATTGTTTAAGGAATCAAGTTCCCTCAGAGTGCCAAATATGGCACAGCTCATACCTACACTGTATGCTGGGTACACCATCTGGCAGACTGACCTCTGAACCATGCCTGGCAACTACTCTGAACAGGCTGCTTGATCCAAGCTAGACTGGAGCTGTAATGCTAGCATGTATGCCGACAAAGACACATGCATTAGAGGATTAGGCTCCTGGTGCAAAATGTACAATGAATAAACTTAGCATGCATGCATTTGCAGTGACACACTGTCCCATTTCTGCGGCAATATAATACTACCTTCCTTTCTGATATGCTTGTTGAGGGGGTATAAAACCTTGAATGTCTCTGAAATGCTCAGAAGCCAATAACTTTGATTGGTAGTTTCATTGGGTTTTGGATTATAGATTAAAGGATCAATGGAAGAAAACTAAGAAAGGTCAGCCCATTGTAAATGTCTTCCTAGCTGTTATGAAGGGATCTGGTCCAGATTAAGAAGATTCAGCTCAAAACCACAGAAAACTAGTACATAATATAGACTTGAGCTGAAAGCAGCACAAACTCACACATAAGAAGAGTCTTAGATAATTTGTGAAATGTGGAAATTAATAATAAGTCGAAGAGGAAGCAGTAGGAATAGCAGCTAAGTAGTTACAGTGCAAAAATTTTATATATATTTTAAAATCAGTAATATTAAGTAAAAAATTCACCCATAGACAACCTAACCATCACTTTCTCACTAATATTTTTAGTAAGAGATACAGCAGAGGTGGCTATTAGACAGTAGTATCTCCTTTTTTGTTAAGTTTCATAAGGGTATTCCAAACAGAAACAGGAAGAAATTTAGCCTAGCATTTTTAAAACAAAGAAATGGTTTGTGTGTTTAACATACGTGCATGCACACACATGCAAAAGCTCCAAAGCATAGAAGAAAATATAGGAAAAGACAATCAGTCACGATAAAACAGACGAACATCTATGGCCTCACAAGTGATACCAAGATTATTTATATTTGGATATTGAGAAAAAGGTGGAAGAGGGATTTGGCAGTGAGTCTAAACTGGCTGGGGCAGCAATGAGGAAGATACCTTAATCAGATGTATCAGTAACTAAGCACTATGCATGATACCAAAAAAGTGCAACAATGAACAATGTGTGGATTGTTTCTATAATTCACCCAGATGAGAATAATGATATGGTCCAAGTTTTAGTGGCACATGAAGGATGCTGAAAAAGTAGAAAATATTGTGGGACGATAAAGGGAGAGAAAAGACAATCCTCAAAAAGTTTAAATGTTCAGATGAAAGGTCTGAGGAGATCCACCATTTTTGCCAAAAGAGAAGGGACAAAAATGGTGTCCAGTGTCACAAAGAAACAGGAAGATTATAAAGGAAAGCATAGGTTACACTAAAAAGTTTATCATGTTTACGCAAACTGGATGATGGGAGTGAAAAGAAACGTTTACTGAGTAGATGTTGTGATTTATTTGGATTACCAGACTGCAGATGTTCTGTAAAGTCAAGAGATTTTGATTGTTTCTTTAGTCTCCAGAGGAAAAGCTGAAAAATGTTGCTAAAACAGATTACTGTATTCCTCTTTCAAGTCAGGATGGGTGAGCATAATATTTATAAGCACAGAATTGTTCTAGCAACAAGAACTCAAATGCTTGCAGAAAAATAAACTGTCAATGGTTCCCTTGCAATCACATCTGTTCTGTAGGTGGTGCTTATGACACTTCAGAAAAAAATCAAAATTCTAGCATCGCCATTCACAATGTAAACTTGCTAGAAATGATGAGTATCTGAAAAATTACTAATGTGATTCTCTATATGAAACTATTCTCTGGTACTGCTGGGAACAAGAAAAAATTGCACAGGTTTGAAATATTACACAAACAGTAAGTTATGAAGCTTTAAACATGGGTAGGATTTTAATTACAAACTTTTGATTCAGACCACATTCATCAAAATATTTTCAGTCTTTAAAAGACCATAATAACAGCTTTACACAAATCTGAGCGGTTTATAGTGTAGTCAAAAATCTCCAGAAACATGATCTGATGCACAGTCAAATAAAAATTAGCAATTTTAGTTATTTTTAATTACTATAAACCTGAAACACAAAAAAAACCTCAGGCTGAAAATTTATAAAATTAGATACTTCAGACTTTTTCTTTTCCTTTCTACCTCAGATGCTATTTCAGACTACAGTAGGAAATAATGGTTGTTGCAGAAAAGGACTGCCACCTTTTGTTTTTTATGTATAGCTACCAAAATACACAAGCAAGTCAATTAATGTAGTGATGATGGATTAGGTTATCAGGTATGGCTTTCTATAAATAGGACAAAGGTGTTTCCTCACTTTTCTGAGGTGTCAAAAGGAAGACTGAAGCGCCAACAGGCTAATAGGTGTTAAACAATAACCTAAGAGAAGGTAAATTAATCCCTAATCTCAAAACTACTCTGTACAGGTGGCCCCTACGATCAGATTGAGTTTCATGGATTTTAGTGTTCCATATAACTGCATAATGGTAGGTACTAACTACAGGTGTAAGTCTTTAAGATAAGATACAGGCCAGATTGTAGGCTGATTTATTCAGATCTTGCTTTTATTAAGATTAGCTAGTCCACTGACATTCATATTGTTACTAATTAAGCCAGGTAACAACCAGCAACTATACATAAAGTAAAGATCCTATTTTTGGTTCCTGCTGAGCTGCATAACTTTTTACATGACACTTTTGCAGTGTAAAAATTTTATGTGTATTCTTCTTGTGTGCGCCAAAGTTGAACTGACTTTCTCAAAGTTTATCAATGAGAAACAGCTTGTTTAGCAAATGGAGCATCCTTTTCCAGATTATTTTAGTGTTGTACTGTGACTAGCACTATGACATCCTTCAATTCTTATTTCATGCATAAAATTTAAAATTAGATATGCTCAGGAAGTTGGCAAGAATTTTTCATTTTAAATGTTCTCTGGATTTCCTTCTGATAAGCATAGTAAAGTTGTAGTTGGGACTGCATCTTAAATGGTTAGAGGGCACACTTTCAACATTTGACTGAATTTGCTGCTAGGATAAGGAATGGCCCAGCAGCAATTATGAAAGCCACATTTTGGTATCCTGGAGGAAAGGAACATGTCTAGTCATCTCCATTTTTGTTGTAAGTGGTGAAAGTAGAACCATTTCCATCAGCTGGCATGTACATACAGATTTTATGTTATGCAATAACAATAAGTAGTGCAGAGAACATATAATAGGTGTTTATATCTTTATTTATCTTCAAATAAGGAAAATATCCTCATAGTACCATATTAAAAAGTTCATTTTGTGAATTTATTCTCTAAAATGAACTTTCAATTACAGTAGTCAGTAAATACCACTGAGGTACACAATGAAGTTTTGCTTATAAATACTTTGTTTCTTTCTCATTACATAGGTACTTAAGCATTACAGTGGGTGGGCAAAACATACTAATTACTTTCATTCACTGTTACAAAGTATGTCTAAAGAAGAAACAGTTTGTTAGTCATGATTCTCATGAAAATGTCAGAATCAACTGATACACAAATGAAATATTTTATTACCTGTAAGTACAGATTTTTTCAGTAAATGGCTATAGGAAAAGAACCTTTTCATGCAATAACTTTTTGACTTTACAGATTTAAAACCATTACATTTACCTTGAATGATAATTTTAATCTTTGGTGTGTTTTGAAAATTGAAGAAATGTGAATACCTGGGGAATTATGTGACCGCACTCACTAACATTATTATTAACATTCATTATTGAAGCTTAATTTTGTTAGACTCCTGACACAACGTTTGTCCTGGAAAGCAAACATCATTGCTGTATTCATGTGGGTATTGCCTCCAATTGCCAAGCCTTCACTCATACCTGCTTGTGTCCATCTAACAGCCCATAGCTCTTTCCACAGAACTGCTCAGCGCCAATCTGCACTGCACAAGGAGAGCGAGGTGCTGGTATTTCTAAAGTAACAATCGCTGCACTAGTTCTGGAAGCAGGTATTGCAGAAGCACCATACTGCACCAGAACTAATTAGCCCTTTTAAAATATGAGTGGGTGTACAGCCTTGATTTCAGCATCTCACTGGTATGGGAAAATATTTCTGTGAAATATGGGAGCTGAGTAGCTTTGAGGGCATCAGTGCAGAGCTTTCACATGGCAGTATGTTGCCTATGGACCTATTTGGGAAGAGTAGAGAGGCTCCAATCTCACAGTAGGCTGTTGGAGAAAATCGAGTCATCTGAATGGGCACAGACTAAACCAATTCTTTCACATACTGTATTGGAAATATAAGGAAAGATTATTTAACACTGTCTGCAATTAGACATAAGGGTAGACATAGAATTATAGAATAGTTAGGGTTGGAAAGGACCTTAAGATCATCCAGTTCCAATCCCCCTCCCATGGGCAGGGACACATCACACTAAACCATATTACCCAAGGCTATGTCCAACCTGGCCTTCAACACTGCCAGGGATGGAGCATTCACAACTTCCTTGGGCAATCCATTCCAGTGCCCCAAAACCCTTACAGTAAAGAATTTCTTCCCCATATCCAATCTAAACTTCCCCTGTTTAAGTTTAAACCTGTTACTCCTTATCCTATCACTACAGTCCCTAATGAAGAGTCCCTCCCCAGCATTCCTATAGGCCCCCTTCAGATACTGGAAGGCTGCTATGAGCAGCCTTCTCTTCTCCAGGATGCCCCAGCATTCTCAGCCTATCTTCATACAGGAGGTGCTCCAGTCCCGTGATCATCCTTGTCGCCCTCCTCAGGACTTGTTCCAACAGTTCCATGTCCTTTCATGTTGAGGACACCAGAACTGCACACAATACTCCAAGTAAGGTCTCATGAGAGCAGAGTAGAGGGGCAGGATCACTCCTTCCACCTGCTGGTCAGGCTTTTTTGATGCAGCCCAGGATACGGTTGGCTTTCTGGGCTACAAGAGCACACTTCTGATTCATGTTCATTTTTCCATCGACCAACAACCCCAAGTCCTTCTCCATAGGCCTGCTCTCAATCTCTTCTCTGCCCAACCTGTATGTTTGCCTGGGATTGCTGTAACCCAGGTCTAGGACCTTGCCCTTGGCATGGTTAAACTTCATCAGGTTGGCATTCCTTTACACCTCACAAGCATGTCAAGGTCCCTCTGGATGGCATTCCTTCCCTCCAGCGTATCGACCGAACCACCCAGCTTGGT